>BPLR01014009.1:0-20438 GCA_021605095.1 Caerostris extrusa
TTATAGAAGATTGAATGATTTAACTATACCTGATCGATACAACATACCTCGAATCCAGGATTTTCAACATATTTTAACTCATAAAATTATATTTTCTAAAATTGACATTACTAAAGCATATTATCACATTCCGTAGCAGATGAAGATAGATTTCAAGTTAATCCGTCCTGCCCGAAGGCTTGCGGTATTGATATGCAAAAGCTCTGTTCAAAGTGGGTGCCGCGCGAGCTCACAATCGACCCAAAACAACAACCAATTGATGATTCTAAGCAGTGTTTGGAGCTGTTCAATCGTAATAAACCCTAATTTTTTGCGACGATATGTGACAATGGATGAAACATGGCTCCATCATTTCACACCGGTGTCCAATCGACAGTCAGCTGAGTAGACAGCACGTGATGAACACTAAAAATGCTGTAACTTCATTAAAAATGCTGTAACTCAAAATACTAATAGTGCAACCACTATCAAATTTATACATGTGTCTTTTGAAGGTTAGGGCTAACTAAAAATCATATGGATTTAATACTAGTAGCGCCATCTATGTGTCAGGCTATGAACTTTTCAGCCCACCTGTTATTTATTGTTGGGAAGAAAAAAAGGGGGCTCTTTAAAAACTTTGAAATTTGTAAATTGCCATTTTTGGCTCTTCCGACTCAAAAGGTTGCCGACCCCTGCTCTAGGCATAAAATGATGTGAGATGTATGCCCTAGGAAGCTCCGTCCACAACAACGGTAAATACCACTACCCATATTTCACTATAGGATGGAATCATGACTGTTACTTCGAAAGCCATGTCCCCCCTGCTTGGGGGAGGTCAACGCCCTATGCCCAGAAAAACACCCTGTCTGTGGGGGTGTCTAGCAGGGGAGAGAAAGAATGTAAGAGTTAGTTGAACTTCTGCAACCAAAGAGAAAGGTTGTGTGTCAGTCTATCTTCGAGTTTGATGGCTGCATAAAATAAAGGAGTTAAACTCAGCGACCAAAGAGAAATGTTGTGTGGCAGTGCATCTTCGAGCTTGATGGCTGCATAAACTAAATGAGTTGAACAACTACGACCAAAGAGTAAGGTTGTGTGTGGCAGTGCATCTTCGAGCTTGATGGCTGCATAAGTAAAAGAGTTCAATAAGTGTAACCAACGAGAAAGGTTGCGTGTGGCAGTCCATCTTCGAGTTTGATGGCTGCTTAAATAAAAGAAATTAATTAATGCAGTCCACGTTTTTACTTGAGTTTATTTTTGTGACCGAGCTATCGAACAATGACCTTATTCTCTTCTTATTCCCATCAGCAACATTTTTTCTCAGTCCTAGAAAATCTCCCACCGTTCTCTCTTCTGTCTTAGTAGTGATTACTGTGGACTATGTACAAAAATCCCGTTTCGGAAAACTCTACACTATATTATAAAACTTTATTTCCGATCTCAGTTTCAAAGTTTGCTTCCTATATCTTTTTTTTTTTTTTTTTAAGCTTTTTATTTTGTATCATATATCTATATTTTCTATTATTTATTTTCTTTGTATCTGTATTTATGCATGTCTGTTGTGTCCTTACTTATTTATATGTTCCTATTATGCATTTATGTATTTTATATTGCTTATATTTTTCACTACTTATTTAATTTTTTTCTCCTAGGCAGACTCTAAGACTAGACTCTAAGTACAGAAGAACCCGATTGCAGCGCCACCATTTGAATCTAATAATTTTTAATAATTTTTATCTATTAAATATGTGAAATATATTCGTTATTTATTTGTAAAAATTAAGGAAAATCCATAATGATCTAATCACGAATTTAACGAATGAATGGTATCAAGTTACAGGCTATATGCAAATAGAAGTTTTAGCCAAATTTAAGACAATTATGAAGTTTTTCAAAACACTTTCTTGGTCTATAACTAAACATAAAAAATTTTTTTTGTGTTAAATATCTTGAAGGCAATTTTTCTAAAATACAATTTCATTCATGTGACATCTAAATCTAATATTCAAACCCATTTGTTATATAAATATTACAAAATTATACTAAAGATAATTTGTTTTTAATAATTCATTTTATCATTATTCCTCCTTTATATATAAATATTTCCCTTTTACATTAACTTTAAGATCATTTTTGCTGATTTGTAAACATTTATTGTTTAAATATCTGTTATTTTAATTTCTATATTTATTATCTTTCAGTATAAAGAAAATCACAAAATAAGTGTATTAAGTTTTGGACTTCTATTCCAAATTCTTTTTAAATGTTGAACTCCTTTTATATTCATTCCGTGACTGTATTGATTTTTTTTATAAATTACTCAATAGTTACTTATAATTTAAAACATAATTAAAATGAGTTCATTTCTTAATTTTACCTTCACAGTAAAATAAAATAATATAAAATTTAACAATTGAATAACAAACATATTTATAAAATAATACATATGTGTAAATGTAACTGGATTATAAAACAAAAATTATCAAAAATATAATGAAGGCTGGTTCAGATACGGAAGATGTATTTTGAAATATTCATCGGGGAGCGCGCTTAGCAAAATGTTTTAACAGTAATATATCATAATATCCTCGTTTTTTATGAACAACATCAGCATCACAAATAATTCAATTTGGGCCTGAATCAGAGTGGCTATTCTTTACCACAGGTTTCACAATTTGCCATGGAACATGAAATGGTCTGATCGTAGAGCAGACATATAAAAATCCGATACAAATTGCCAAACATGTTCAAATAATTCAATTTCTAGCTAAACACAACAGGAAATGTGTTTTGACATTTTTAAACATTGATATCGATTCCTAGAAAAGTTCTAGAATTCCTAGAAAGTTTCCTAGAAAAAAAATTAGGAATAATTTTAATTACCTAATTCTAAATGTTTTATTTCCACTTCGGATAGTTGAAATTATTTCATTTGTTTATATTTTTATGTCATTAACTCAAATTCAAGTGAAACAATGTGTTTGGTAATCTGTTTGACAGCTCCACACAGTAATATGTGTTGGATTAACATTTTGTTAAGAAATTCCCCGAATATTTGACCGAATGATCCCTCTTACAGAGAACGAAATATTATACAAAGCACCTAAATATATCTAAATAATGCACATTTTTGAAAAATGCTGCCTCAATCGATACATTCGGAAGAATTTAAAATATTGTGCAACATATATTAAAATGTTCAGTTTTAAAAATGTGAAGAGTTTATTTATATTTTTTTTTCTCAATCAATTTTAATCTTTCATTGAATGCTTGTAAAAAGATCAAATTATTTTTCACTATTTGAAAATTTTTGTAAATCTCCATTATATATATACATTTGGAAGATTTTAAAATATGCAACATATATTAAAATGTTATTTTAAAAAATATAGAGTTTATTTATATATTTTTTTATCAATCAATTTTTAATCTTTCATTGAATATTGTAAAAGATCAAATTATTTTTACTATTTATAAATATATATAAATCTATATATATATATATATATATATATATATATATATATATATATATATATATATATATATATATATATAATGTGTATACATATTATATATACACTAGCGGGCCGGCAGACGTTGTCCTGTCCTGGAAATAAAAAATTTTTTTGGAATCGGATCGTAGCGCATGTATCTGGTAAAATTATAAATCCAAACTACACACTCAAAAATTTCATCAAAATCGTTCTAGCATAACCCGGCATACGTTGTCCTGCCAAAAAAAAAAAAAAAAAAAAAAAAAAAAAAAAAAAAATGTATTGCAGAAAATTACATATCGTGAATATATTCTCCATGTTCCAATATTTGTAAATACTAATTTTCATGGACATCGTTTGAACGGTATTCAAGATGAATGCTGCAGTACCATCTGGTGGCAAGTAACAAGGAAGTATGCAAAATTTTCTACCATTAACATTGGTTTCAAATAAATATGGATCATTAACCATACAAATTATCAATCCAGAAGATTTAGATTCTGAAGATAATTTCATAGATTCCTTAAACTTTCAAGATTTTAATTCATTTTTTTCTAAAGATGATATCAATGAAGTTTATCCTCTTTTTACCTGTATTAAATTATTTATCTGGATGTTGTGCTTGAACAACACTAAAAAAACTAAAATGTGATTCACGCACAAAATTATTAGTTTTGAATAAATCTTTACAACTCAATAGCACTTATCAACTCATTAAAAATCTGGGTAGAAGTAGTTTATTATGTCCTATGTCAGATGTACTTAATGCAATAGTTTACACATACCTCACTGTAAAAAAATTACTTTCTAAAGATAATGAACATTCATTTCTGAATTGGACTAATTAAAGATTAACTGTAACAAATTTATCATTTAATTATATTAAAAAAAGTGAATATTTTTTTTAAATAATGAAGCTTGTGAAAATGGCCATTTGAATGAATTTATTTTAAACAAATAATTAAAGTAGCAACTAATTTGTTATTAAATAACTTTTGTAAGTTAAAAAATGAACAAAAGATTGATAAAAAAAAAAAAAAAGAAAATTTCAAACTTTATTCGGTTGATAAGTAAAATTTATATATATGTATTAATTTTAATATATTCTTAAATCATTTTATTTACAGTTTTCAATAAAAGATTTTTTACTTATTTTTGTGTGTTTATTCATTAATTTCAGAGTTTGCACTATTTATTTAAAGATTATTATAGTTTTTATCAATATTAAAAAATGTATTATATTTACAAAAATATATATTAAAAACATAAAGGGAACATATATTTAAATAAAGTTATAACAACTTTTTTTGAATGAATAATTTTATAGAAAGGATGTACCTATATGTTAAAAAAAAAGTATTTGTTTGAATAAAGTTTTGTTTACTTACTTTTCGTGTGTTTATTCATTGTTATTTTCTGAGTTTGTATTGCAAATTTAAAAATAAATATACTTTTGATTAAATTAAAAATATACTATAATAACATAAATATATATTAAGAAACTTGAAAAGAAATAAACAAAAACTTTACTTAAATTTTAAGTTTTTCGAAGTTACAGTTTTCTACAGATGATGTATTAGAACTAAAAGTAAGTTTTCTTTGCTTTAATATAATGGATAACTCAAAAGTTATGGAAGATATATATATATATATATATATATATGCAATTAGTATGTATATACTAATATATATCTTCATATATATATATTAGTAACATTAAAAATCTAAGTGCATACGTTTTTAAATGATTACATTTAATTGAAAAAATTTGATTAAGTTTTTATATAATAAAAGGAACTTTATAATTTGATTCTATTTTATTTATAATTTAGAGAGAAAAAATATAAAATTTTAAGAAATGTTTTGCATTTAATTAGAAATTTAATTGCATTTTTTTGTTCGATTTATAATTTAAGTAAATATACCAGAAATCACTAATTTCAATTATTTGCTGTATTCTATTAGAATAAAATAGCTATCAGGTAGTAAATGAAGAGATATTTAGTATTTATTAAATAAAATAATCTTTTGATTAATTATTTTAACAATTTTGGTTTGTTCTTGCCAAGTAAATTTATATATAAAACAAAAAAGAAAAACAAAAACAATATATATATATAATGTATGCATATATATATATATATATGTATGTTTGCATGTACATATATATATGTTTGCATTTATATATATATATGTATGTTTGAATGTATATATATATATATATGTTTGTATGTATATATATATGTATGCATGTATATATATATATCTTTATATATATATATCTTCTAATCTTTCTTTTGTGCTCATTACGATACGTCACTATTGTGGCCCTCAATACCAATATCCATTAAAATAAAATACAGTTAGCATCAGCAGAAGCCATCAAAATGATGCTGAAGCAACTTTTGTAATCAAGGAATCTTCATCCTCTATTTGACGAGGCCTGAAAGGAAAAATTCTATTGGAATTTCAATGGATAGTCACAATATTTTAAATAAATAGACATGATGCTCTTAAATGTAGTAAATGCTTCAAATGTAAGAACATTCAATAATCATTAATACACATTATAATTAACTGTATAAGGACATGTTTCCCATCAATAGCAAGCCATAGCACCCTAAAAAAGAATAAGTCAATTATTGAGTCAATGTCTGAAAGGCTTCAAAAGTTCCTTTACTAAAGTTACTAAAAGAATTAATCTCACTGTTTCTTTGATGTAAGCTCTTCTTTAATTATAATAAATCTTAAAATCACATTTAAGTAAAATAAATATTTATCTTACAAAATGGTCTTACAAATTCACAAAAACGACAAATACACTCATGTCCATAAATTAAGGATAATGAAGTTCAGGCAAAGAAAGAGACAGAAGCAAAACAAATTTGACTTATTTGTAAAGTCTATTTATTAAACAAAAAGGCAAAAGCAAAAAAAAAAAAGATGCTATATTTTTGACATAATTAATAAAAATTGCGATTTTTACTCCCTTGGAGCAAATTTCAAAAAGAACCTATTTACAAAAAACAGTATAACAGGGTTAGTATGATGGTTAATATGGAGTATGTCTCCCGGACGATGCAATACATTCCTTACAACGCCTAGGCATGCTGAATATCAAATTATCAATCTGATCTTGGGAAATATTACACCACTCATCAAGCAATGCCCTCCGAAGTTCCGGTTTACAGGTGGGAGGGGGTTGACGGGCTGCAATTCGTCGGCCAAGCATATCCCGCACATGCTCTATTGGATTCAAGTCTGGTGAGTATGCTGGCCAATCCATACGGGTGATTCCTCCAATTGAAGGCATTCGTCTACAATGTTTGCACGGTGAGGACGGGCGTTGTCATCCATAAACAGAAATTCAGCACCCATGGCGCCCCGAAACAAACGTACATGTTGTTCCAGAATGACATCCCAACAGATATGGCCTGTCATCGTTACACTCTGAACATGCAGGTCAGTTCTGGAACCAAGAATAATTCCTCCCCAAACGAGCCATCCTGCACCACCGTAACGGTGTCGTTCAATGGTGTTCTCTTGGTGGTAACGGGTACCTGTCGCTCTCCATATGAGAGTTCGGCGAGAATCAGACTGCAAACTAAACCTGGACTCGTCGGAAAACATCACACAAGACCACTGTTGCGGTGTCCACAATGCATGCTCTCTACTCCAGGTTAATCGCAGGCGACCGTGAGTTGCGGTAAGGGGAACACATCTGACAGACCTACGAGCATATAGACCAATGTGCCCTAAGCGTCTGTACACGGTCTGCCTTGAAACTGCCGTACCGGTAGCTGAAGAGAGCTGACGAGACAGGTCTGATGCTGTGCTCCGTCTGTTTTTTTTTTGGCAGTAACTGCTAAATACCGGTCCTGATTCGGCGTTGTAACTCGGGAGTGACCTGTGCTGTAACATCTACTCACATTACCATCATCTTGGAATCGTTGCCAAAGCCTGGAGATAACATTGTGGGCGATTCCAAGTTCCTCGGATACTTCCAGCTGGGTACGTCCGCATAACAGTCGTCCGATTATTCTACCGCGTAAAAATCATCCAAATGCTTCCTTTGTGCCATAACTATGCAGTTATTGCACTGAAAGGCTTTTAAAGCGCTTGTGAACAATTTTACTTCTTTGCCACCATTCCTTATATACCCCTCTACACTCCGTCTGTGACACTATCCGCGCCATCTGGTATTTTCCTGTAATTTGCATATTCTTCTTCAAGATGTGTGTGATAATTCTACAGGTGAAATTTTTATTTTAGAGTTCAATTTCTGTGTGATTCTGAATTATCCTTAATTTATGGACATGAGTGTAATTGACTTCTCTGATCTTTCTATTTATTTAAAATTTATTCTATTTATTTAGTTAATTTAAAATATTAATTTGAATGTGTTAAAATTATAATGGTAGGACAATTCACAGATTATTTTCATAACAAACGATTCAAAATCAAACATATTTTTCTTAAGCAATTGATTTTTAATTTATTTGAAATTCAAAAAGGATTTCTCAAAAAAAAGGAAAAATATTTCAATCAAACTTTTATTAAGAAGTATATAGTTTGTTTCTAAGTTATTCATCACAGTTTTCATTAAAAAAATTTTGTGTTTTATTTTTTATTTTGCTTATTTTTTATGATGTTTCAATTTAAATACTTATTAATTTAGTGTTTAAATAATATTTATTCATGTCTTATTCTCTTTTCGTAATTCTAATTTAGAGATTTTTCTTATTTTGTATAACATATAAATTGAAAATAAATATATTCCATGGTTGTACGAGATAAACAAATCCAGTTAATGTCTGCAAGTAGCATTATAATATAACTTAATTTAAATACACAAGTGAAATTTTTTTTTATTAATATTAAGTAATTTATTTCAATATATTTAAAATAAAAAAACATGAAATATATGCTTTCATTGTAAAAAATAAAATTTTATTACCCTTTAGGACAGAATAAGATTTGAATGCTATTTTTAAAAAGACTTGCTAATTAATGCAGTTAGCTTCAGATGTGGGAGTTTTTACGAAGTGCAACAAGTCTGAAAGCATACAGATAATTCTGATAAGGATAAGCAGGAAAATCCGTAAGCCGGAAAGACTCAATAATAGATTTTAGAAAAAAAGTGATCTCTTTATAGCTCTGGCGGTATCTGTTCCAAGTTGTGATGGCATCAGAGACCGAATTTGGTATATTAATTGTAAATTGATAAATTAACTTCATAGGCAATGAACAACACTAAAATTTCTAAATTATATTTAACATCGGCGATTATTGAAGTATTTTCAATAAGAATCGAAGTTGGTTTTTCACTAACTATATTTTTTTTTTTGAAAATCAATTAGTAGATCTTTTTTAATGTTAACAATGTTCACAAAAGCGAGAAGGTAAACAATCGTATTAATGATTACACATTTAGTAACAAAGTTTAACTTGCCATTTGTATCAGTTTAAGCAATCATAAACAATTTGGAATTATTTCTGGTATTTGTCAGTAAGTAATATAAAATTCATTTTTAGAAATAATAAAACTGATTCCAAATATTTGTAATCATTAAAGAATAAAAGCAAAACCTTTTGTAATTTATCTACAATAATGATTTTTAAAATTCAAATAATTTTACGTTTTAGAATTTTCCTTAAATAAATTTTATTGTATAGATTTAATAAATAGAAAGCAATCTTGTTTTTTAACCAGGGCATTAGACTAACAATAAAATGCATTAATTTGTTTTTTCATAGATATGTCAAATATAAAGAATATTAAAGTATAAAAATCTCAAAAGATTATCAATTCACCAGCAAACATTCTCTAAAAGACCACAGTATGAAAAAATGTAGCCTTAAAGAGAACATCAACTAGTTATAATACCTATAAATGTTTTTAAAACAGAATGCACACAACATAACAATTACACGATCAAATCGTGTTATCTTTACATAGCATATTCTAATCATATATGACTCATATTTAGATAGTTATTTAACCTCATGTCAATTTTAACCATAGAAATTTTAAGGATATATATTTTGCATCAAATTATGTTTTAGGAGACTAGGATTTGAGATGAATTTTTTAAAGCTAAATGTGGTTTCCAAATTACTATTTTCTTCAATTTAAATTGAACTTGTTTGCAAAAAGTACATCATGTATAGGACTTAGAAAATTACATTGAAACACTGACACAACAATATTATTTCCAGTTTCTTCTATATTAAAAATTCTTTTGTTACTTAAACTTTGAGAAACTAAAGAGCTTAAAGGTAACAGAAAAGTGAAATCAAATGAAAAAAGGAAATCTAACTACAATTGACTTTTATTCAGCTCAGCAATGGTGTAATCATTCAATCACCTCCTTTTCAAAAAGAAATTTCTCAGCCTTCTCCTTCCAAAAAACAAAAACAATTTCTGGGTGCCTCTTATTAATATTTTTAAAAATGCCTATTTTAACAGCTCGGTAAATTAAGTGTTTAAAATGAAATTTCATAAAAGGGAATCATTAGCAATATTTTCGTCCGATATTCATCAACGAAGAACATGAGTAAATATTTGAGGAAAGCTATTGTAAGGTTTAATTATTATATAGCCGCAAGAGGTTGCGACTGTGACCAGTAACTGGGACTTTTAACTGTGTGGTCCAGTGTGGTAAGTACATGTGGTTAGATCTTCAGACCACAAAGAGAACGCTAGGAGTGTATGAACAAGATAGACTGCCAGGAACCGGTTCTTGGTTTTTAACTATTAATGCTATTGTAAAAGAGGCACAGGGTGCTATGTGTATGTATGTACTAATATTGTAAATAAACTAATATAAAGTGAAAGAGAGATTGGTATTGCATCCTGACACAACTAGTCGCTAGCAAGCAGCTAACATATTTCAGAAGTGGGATAGCGACTACAAATTTCCGAAGAGGGATTATTGACCCTGGAGGACCGGATGTGGTTACCATAACTCAAGGCCTATTGCAAGCAATTTAAGGTATGTGGCATGAATTTCTAGAAAATCAGTGTTGGTACAAATTATTTTTTTTTTTTAAATTTCTGTGTAAAATTCTTGAGGAGTTTATTTCTTTTAATTTCTGTGTGAAGTTGTGTTCAAAGTTCTAAGAATTTATTTGATTTTATGTGTTAAACTGTTAGGAATTGAAATACGGTTGAATAGTTAAAAATTTAAATAGTGTGTAAAAAATGGTGTATCTCACAAAAGCGAAAAAGATAGATTTAATTTCTTTAGCAGAAGAATTAAATAAAAAATTACCCGATAACGCAGTAGTTGTCGAAATTAAAGAATTAATTACTAAAAATGAATATTATGATGAGGAATTTACGCATGATTTACTAAAAACTATAATTTCTACTAGAGAAGAAATGTTAAAGGAGCGCGAATTGGAAAGACAATACGAATTAGAAAAATTAAAAATACAAAATAGTAATGTGTAAAGAGAAAATAGAAAGGTAAATGAAATGACGGATGGTGACATAAGTTTTTATCTAATATTGTTTGAACGACAAGCGAAACGTTTAAATTTAAGTCATGAGAATTGGGTTAGTCATTTAGTTCCTTATGAGATTAATCAAATTATCGCATGAGTTCCGGAAGAACTTTCAAATGATTATGAGTACATTAAAGATTTATTATTAAAAAGTTATTTGGTCACGCCAAATTACCCAAAAATACATGGAGAGATTTTGCATATATTAGTTACAAAACTATTTCGAAGAGTGGTTATGCGGTACTAATGTGAATGACTTTGATAATCTTAGGGAGTTAATTATAACAGACCAATTAAAAAAAAAAAAAAAGAAAAGTTCCAGTTGTAGTAAAAGAGCATTTTGTGGATGAACGGGTGAGAACAATTAAATCATCAGAATTAGCTGATAAATTAGACCAGTATGAAAATGTAAGAACTGAAAGTACTTT
This sequence comes from Caerostris extrusa, assembly GCA_021605095.1. Classification (NCBI taxonomy): domain Eukaryota; kingdom Metazoa; phylum Arthropoda; class Arachnida; order Araneae; family Araneidae; genus Caerostris; species Caerostris extrusa. Next base: position 11,414 of record BPLR01014009.1, read on the forward strand.
ACCCAAATTCAAAAATGAAAATCAAAATATGTATGAAAAATAATACGAGTTTAGGTCTAGACCGCAATTCCCATGGAATGAGCCGACAGGGTATAATAAAAGAACAAACCCTAGTTTCAGGAACGAACGTTTTACAACCGAAAGTTATAATAATAGATACAGCGATCACACACAATGGCGGTGTCTAATGCATATAGATAGTAAGAAATGCTTCGTTTGTAACGAAAATAAACATTTCGCTAGAGAGTGCCCACAACAAAAATATCAATTTGATAGAATTAATAGAGAGCAGAATTTTAACAGGCGAAACTGTCGTACCGGTAGCTGAAGAGAGCTCACGGACAGGTCTGATGCTGTGCTCCGTCTGTTTCTTTTCGCAGTAACTGCTAAATACCGGTCCTCATTCGGCGTTGTAACTCGGGGCGACCTGTGCTGTAACATCTACTCACATTACCATCATCTTGGAATCGTTGCCAAAGCCTGGAGATGACACTCTCTGCGATTCCAAGTTCTTCGGATACTTCCAGGAGGGTACGTCCACATTCCAATCCTCCGATAATTCTACCACGTAAAAAATCATCCAAATGCTTCCTTTGTGCCATAACTATGCGGTTATTGCACTAAAAGGCTTTTAAAGCGCTTGTGAACAATTTTACTTCTTTGCCACCATTCCTTATATACCCCTCTCTTACACTCTCGTCATTGTGACGTACTATCCGCGCCATCTGGTGGTTTCCTGTAATTTGCGTATTCTTCTTCAAGATGTGTGTGATAATTCTACAGGTGAAATTTTTATTTTAAAGTTCAACTTCTGTGTGATTGTGAACAATTTTACTTCTTTGCCACCATTCCTTATATACCCCTCTCTTACACTCGTCATTGTGACGTACTATCCGCGCCATCTGGTGGTTTCCTGTAATTTGCGTATTCTTCTTCAAGATGTGTGTGATAATTCTACAGGTGAAATTTTTATTTTAAAGTTCAACTTCTGTGTGATTTTGAATTATCCTTAATTTATGGACATGAGTGTAAAATACATGATTACTGTGATGTATATCTATATGTTAAATGAAACATGTGATTGGTACTAATATTTATAAAAAAAAAAATGAGGCACAAAAAAAAAAAGAAAAAAAGTCGAGAACACTTATTTGGACATTTATACTCAGCACCCTATATAGTACTTGTAACAATAACTAATCAAACATAACACACAACATTTACAAAGAAACAAAATTCAAAAATAAAAATCTTTGCCCACGGAAATAAAATATGCAATAAAAAGTATGATATTTTCTATCAAATAACTGAACATATGAACTATACTTTTGGTGCAATGTAGTATAGACAAACGAACAGACCCAATGAGCCGAACGCGTTGATCTTAACCAATACATTTTTGTTTGTTTATTAGTCATATGTGTAGAATTTCTCCTTGTTTTCGATTCAGTGTTTTAAGTGTTTACTTTTTTTTTTTTAGAATAGTGTAATTCTAATTTTGCTAACAATTTGAATGTAGGCCCCTCTTGATCTTGAGACTATTGCTGAAAGGGTAGATGTTTCGATCCCAGTTATCTTTTAACTATTTAATATTCATCATACCTGCCACGCTCCCCTTTCTAAAATTCAACAAAAAGGATTTAATTATTTTCCCAGGTGTAATTAATTTTTATTCGCTCTTTCTCTATTTTTAAACTTATTTTCTTTTAAACCTTTTGAACTTTGTAACTTTGTTCATTACGGTAATATATATCAACATGTTAAATGAAACTTGTTGTGATTGGTACTAATCTTTATAAAAAATGTGGCAAAAAAAAAAAAGTCGATAACACTTATTTGGACATTTATTCACAGCACCATATATAGTACTTGTAACAATAACTAATCAAGCATAACACACAACATTTACAAAGAAACAAAATTCAAATAATATAAATCTTTGCCCACGAAAATAAAATATGCAATAAAAATTATCATGTTTTCTATCAAATTAAATAAAATAGATTCAATATATTGAAGATTAAAAAGCAAATTCAATTCAGATAAATTTATTTTATAATAATTCGCATTTAAAGTTTAAGCATAAATTGTTATGAATTTTAAGTTTTAAACTAAACCAAAAATGGAACTTTATTCAAACAGAATCCAGATCACAAAAAAGAAAATATCAAATTGTATATCATATTAAAGTTCATGTTAATAGTTATTTTATTTAAGAACTGATTCAATCCAAATACACATTAGTTCGAAATAGTAGATTAAAAGAATTTCTTTCTAAACTTTTTCACACAGAATTCTTCTATAAGTTCATCAAAATATATTTTTCTGAAGGTTTCATTTTCGATGCACAAAATAGTTAATGAAGACAACCTCGTCATTTTTATGTTTGTTTATTAGTCATATGTGTAGATTTTCTCCTTATTTTCGATTCATTGTGTTAGTGTTGACTGTTTTTAGAATAGTGTACTTTAATTTTGCTAACAATTTGAATATTGAGACCCTAGGTTGAAGCCTAGTTAGATTATTGGGAAATCCGGCCCTGACCGAACCCATTCTTAACCGAATTACTTCTACATTTACTTTTGTTTTATAAACTAACTTATTATTCATGGATGGACTAGTCATATATACGTAAGTAGAATAAAATGGTCGCTGATTTGCACTGAAAAAAAAAAATTGCATAAATGATACTGTGTAAAATTTATATATTATGTGTTGACTTTTTTTTTTTTTTTTTTTTTTTTTTTAATTTTGTGGAACTATAATTTGAAATAATTATTTATTTCTTTGCAACACAGCTTAACAAATTAAATGTCTTATAATATTTATTATAGCTGGCAATGGCAGATCATAACTAAATAAGTATATACTATGCAGAAATAAATATACATATTATTGGAAAAAAAGCACGAAAATATTGTGAAATATGTATTAGAAAATCAATTATGAGCATATTATAAAAATTAAATTATACTACTTATATCTGTGCAAAATAGCTAGAAATAGCTACAGTTTTAATGATCATTTTAATACTTTTTAAAATATAATTAGAAAACATTTGATCATTTTTTAATATAACTAATTTTATATTAAATCAAAGACCGACACATTTCTGATTTAAAGAGAAAAAATATTTCAAAAACTGTAATACAGCAAATGATTAATTATTTTATGCATAAAATATGCATATTAAAAATTATGTGTGTGTAGTTTACGTTTTATTTATTAATGTTTTATGAAGTCAAATTTTAATCATTTTCGTTTCAGAATTACATAAAAAAATTTCAAAAAAAAATAATAAAATAACAATATAAGTTTCCAAAGTGAGAACATCTAATTAAATACTTAAAAATCAATTAAAAACATAAATCAAATGAATTAAATTATTTCTTAGTTAACTTTCCGCTTTACAACTTTGATAAAGGCGATATCAGCGTTATCTCGTTTGTACAAAAACAGATATATCATATTTATATTTTTTAATTTGCAATCGGGTATGTAATCGTCCTTTTTTTTACAACATCTCGTAAACTTTTCATAATAATTTTAAAAATTTATATCTGAAGGGGTGGCGGCACTAGAAAGGCATCGGCATAAATATCTATTATGCTATAATTCCTTTTTATTCATAACGGTATTTAAAATTTAATATTTTTAATTTTGGAAAATTGTTTTCTTTGGATTGCCTTAAAAATAAAAAAAATATTATTAATTTGAATCAGAGATATCGTTCATTAAACTAAATTTTCATATATTATTAGGAAAGTCAGTTCTTGAGCCACTATATCTCCAAAACTTTTAATCAGATCTCTGTAAAAAAATTAACAAATACTAATTTCTAATACTGTATCGATTGCGTGAAAAATCTTGGTTTCCGTAATGAAATTTCGATTTAAAACGCGAGTTAGAGGCTAATTAACCATGTTAATTAATTTTGTTAATCAACTGCGTTGCACCATAAGTTAGTTTCCCCTCGTACTGTTTCTAGCAATACCATTTATATGAAGATCTAATGATATTTGCAAAAATTATTAAGAGTGTCTCCTTTTTGGTCTGACTGTACGCGTAAACACTTAAGGTTTCTTAATTATCTAGTGAGATTTTCTGATTATACACACCGATTTAATATTATATATATATATATATATATATGGGTAATAACACTAGTTTTACTTAGGACCGGATCATCGCGACAAATAAGAGAAGGGTCCAGTTTTTAGAAGATCTTGTCAAACTGTCTATTTTGAAAAGATTCCTAAATAAGATAATTTACTTTTCTGTTGGACAAATATTTATCTAATAAAAAAATTAAAACAAAAGTATATTGTTTTGAAAATATGATAACATAACAAAAAAAAAATTCTGTCTATTCTTTTTTGAGAATTCTAAAAATCTAAAGAAAATGTGTTCTTATGTTTTCCTTATTGAAAGTAATTCTTCTGATAATTTAGATTTATTTACAGCGATAAGAATGACTATAAATATTTTTAACATATTCTTAAAAAGAAAGAGTTTCATATTTCTGTTCTTATTTGAATCCATAATTAAAATTGTTCGTATAATTTTTTTTCAATCTTCAAACATATTTTTCTATACAAAAGATTACCAAATTGAATATAATACTTATTTATTAAAAAAATATAATCAGTGCATTTTTTCAAATTACAAAAGATACTCATAAAATGTGAAGCGTTAGATTTATTAAAATAAGGCATTTTTTAAAATGTTAGGCTATTAATTTTTTATAAATGTTATACATTTTTATGTTTGGTAAAATAACAAGGTATTAACAGTTGACTATTAGGTAAACTGTCCAAAATAATAGAAAATTTGAATAAAATTTAAATAAAAACAAATTATTAAAATAAAACAAAGAAAAAATACTAAATTAAAACATTTGGCTATCTTTTAATATTAATATTAGGATCCTAAATTTTAATTTCCTGGATTGTTAAGTTCTTGTGGTTATCAATAGAATTAAAGAATTTTTCAGAAACAGGCTTAAGGAAGTATTTAAGGGGAGGAATATTAATGGCCTGCTGTATTTACGAATTCCTCATATAACATTTATCTGCAGTGATTTGTCTGAGAGTGATATTTTTGAAAAAGCTTTAATGATCTTTAAGTTTGACTTAGGGCATAAGTCATTCGTAAGTACTTATAGGTCGTAGAACAGCAGCATTCAAAAGAAATTTATTGCTCCTATTCATATCTATTGATAAGAGAAAAATTCTAAAATTCAAGCGAAATTTATTTTAGTATATTCAAAATGTTTTTTCCGTGAGATGTTGGTCTAAGGAAAAAATAAAAAGTACTAAATTAAAATCTGAATCTAAATATTTGAAATACTTTTTCCAAGGAATAATAATGTTAATGTTTTTATCACATTAAAAATTATATAAATATAAATTTGGATGATTTCGAATTATTCTATGACTTATTCAAGGTATTATTTTTTCCCTTCAAGTTCTGCATTTAGCGATATGTAATGCTCTGGAAGAACTATTATAAAAATTAGAATGGCTGAGAAGATATATGTCTCAATATGATTCCTCCATAAAAGGTGTCGAGATGTGCCGTATATAATTGAACATTTTAAAAGAATAAATTTGCAAATGAATAAAAAGAAATTGTACGATAATGGATAATTTCAGATTGTAAGCAGTTTTATTTGATTTGAAAAGTTTTTTTTTTTTTAATTTTATTTAAAAATTATTAATTAATTTTTTTTTTATTATTTTTATTTTTGTTTATTTGATTTGAATTAGGTTGGTTGCTAAGTTGCTTAAGAAAATGGGCAATTAAGAGCAATCAGAATTATAAAAGATTATACTAAGGACTGTAAGACCAGAAAACGAAATAAAATAAACTATAACCCACAAATACTATACGAAAATTTTACAAAATTCGATTTTCTAATAATTCAAATTGTTACACAAGCAAGTTTCTTCTTGATTCTATTTCACAGACGACGTTAAATAAACTTGAGTGCCAGTGCTAAAAGAACTTCTATTCTGATGGGAAGAAGTAAATGCCATTGAAGATGCAGGAAAGATTTAAAAACATTTATTGAAACAAAAAACATAAAGAAAAAAAATGAATTAAGCAAAAAAAAAGAAAAATCAAAATAAGAAAATTTAAAATGATAAAAAAAACCTTGGATTTAAAACAGCTAAAAATAAAGAGTCAAATATCAGAACACTATGTAGCAAGTATGTAGAAGAAATTTCCTGTTCCCGTTCAAAAACACTATGCAGAAAAAAATTCCCGTTCTAGGAACCATTTGAATGGACCGGACGTAGTAATAAAAATTACAAAGGAACACAATAACAAATCAGCCCCCTATAACTTTTAGCTGCTGTGGATGGTCTCATATCTCCAATTTTATAACAGCCCAATAAAAAGGGACCTATTACAATAAGTCAGTAATGTAAGCCGTAGGCCATTTCATTGTTATTACATTATTTTTATTGTGTTGTTCATGCTACAGGAGCAACAGTTTAACTTGAGGGAAAAAAAAAAGGCAATGAAATTTATTTTTACATTAATGATTTACTATGAAAAATCCAATATGATATTTATCAAAGTTTTATCGCATAAATACATCTAGAATATATATATATATATATATATATATATATTACATAAATAAATAAATGAACTAAAAAAAAAAAAGAAATAAAATCAATCTAAACTTACCAAATTGAATATAGTACTTATCTACTAAAAAGCATAATACCCTTGCATTTTTCACAAAAATTTTTAAGCTCTAGGTTTTATTAAATAAAAAGTGAACATTTTTTTTTTTTTTTTTTTGCAATTTTAAGTGTTTTAATTTGTTTAAATGTTATAAATTACATCCTCATTAGTTACTTATTGCAAGCTTCATGTTATATTTGAATAATTATAAAACATATTTTGAAAATAAATATTAATAAGATGACAATGGAAAACATATATAGGAAATCATATTTGCTTTCCCGAGAATGCACAATAAACTAACAGATTGATTTTTATATAATGAAACGATTTTTTATGCTATTTTATAAATAATTTTTCAAGACACATTCAAAAGATTTTGAAATCTAATTAAAATAAATTATCCAACGTTTGATTTACTAATTGAAATTAATATTTTCGTGATTATTTGCATAAATTTAAAAAGGGCAAAAAATGTTCTTTGGTTTATTTAATATTAGCAAATATCTGTATTTTATATATAAAAATGCAAGATAATTTCAAATTAAATGTAAAACTTTTTTCAATAAAAATACTCTATCTTCTCTCTATAATATAATACTACTACTGTTTCATTTGCATTTTGAAGTTATTTTAAGATAAATTTAATTTAGTTTTACATTTAATTGCAATGATTTAAATTGTAATCATTTAAATTTTTAATCTATAGTTTTTAAGTACAAATATACTTTTCATTGTATTAAAAAAACAGAAAACTTATTTTAATTTTAGATTGTTGTATTTATTTTTATCAATCTTGTTTATATGTATTTAACATGCTTTTAAAAAAAATTCGCACTCGAGAATACGGCATGTCAATGCGACCCAATACTATTGCTGCTCAAGTAGACCTTAGAGAGCAAAGTACTCCCGAACTGGCAAGCTGGCGTACCGATTACGGAGTACCATCAGGGGGAAATACCCCAAAACCTCCTCATCTTAATTAATAAATATGCTTGGAATTTTAAAAGGCTGCTTAATTAATGTTAGTATGATAAGAAGATAAAAGTTTCTAAAATTCAAATTTAATAGGTACTCAAAAAGAAAAAATACTATTTATAATAAGTAAGATAAAAAAAAATAAAAGAATTTAAAAGTTCAGTTTTAAATTCGGTACAATTAGGGACCAGTTGTCGATGCCGTAAAGAAGTACAAAACGTAAACAAACAAATCAACCCTTTGCCTACGAGATCACTAATTGGGAAATCATGCTGAACGGTGAGAGCCAATAGGAGCATCTGAAGGTAAAATGGTTAAACAAGTCCCCACAAAAAAAAAGATCCATCGCAGAACCTGTGATTCTTTTTTTGATTTTATAATTTTTATTTGATTTTCAATTTTATAATTTTTTGTTTGGTTTTCGATTTTATAATTTTTATTTTTATTTTTATATTTTTTATGTCTAGTCCTTTTATTTCCTTACAAAAAAGGGGTAAAAAGCGTACGAAAAATAAAATAAAAACCTAACTTAGTTACTAGTCGGAAAGACATGAATAAATTTAAAGCACAACGTAGCAATAAAAGGGAATAGAAAAGGAACAGAGTTCTGATCTGAACCCTCAACCTCGCGGTCAAAGATCCGAATCATTACCCCTGCGCCAGTTCGCTTAAATTAATGGAATCAATTAGTTTTTAAGCCAAAGTAAATCGTCAGATACACATTGAGATAACTTCTCAATGAACAAGGCTCACCATTACCTGAACTCGCTCGTGCTGGTTCAGAATAACAGCCATGGTGTTTCTTAAGTTTAGGGAAAACACTCATAGGAGACGTCGTAGACTTCCCTTGGTCTTTTTTGTGAGCTTTTCACCCCAGGGTGATAGGTTGGCAGTCGACGGATTAACTCATTGCTAATCTGAGGACATTTTCAAGAAAATTCTTTGAAATTTTGATTATGTAATTAGGAATAGGTTCGACGTCTAGATCTCTATGGATGATCTTACGACGAACGAACCATGGTGCGTCAGCAATCATAGCCAGGTGTTTATTTTGGAAAACCTGGAGTCTCTTTTATATTTGTCAGTGGTAGAGGCCCAGATAGAACTACCATAAACCAGGATAGGTCTAATGATAGACTTGTAGAGCAGAGTACTCCCGAAAGAGCCACCAAGCGACCAAATAAAGATTATCGCCAAAACGAATTTGACTCATTTCTCTTTTTGCCAATAAAATAAGACACTGACGTCAACAGGGTTGCATAGTTTACGATGCCCAAAGCAGCGTTTGGATTGGAGAGCTCTGTTATTGTTTGAATCGCGACCTGGGAAATTCAAGTTTGATTTATTG
>BPLR01014010.1:0-57500 GCA_021605095.1 Caerostris extrusa
TGCCATTGTTGGTTTGAAGACAAAGCTTTAGTTAATTAGGACCTATTGTTTAATGCTGATTCCGGAATCATTCACACTGCCCAACCTCAGCTCACAATAGAGCGGGGCTAGTTAATTGTCACAGGAACCTCCGAATACTTGCAGCCAGACGGGATTGCTTAGACTAGCCACTATATGTAAAGCTTTTGCGCTTCTTCGGTGCCATGCCCGGGCTCGAGCTCATGGCGCCATGGATGCCTGCAGAGGTTCGGAACTGGGCCCAAACCAGATCCCGGTTTGACCGAGCATACAGCCGAGTAATTTCGTTCGTAATAACCCTCCGGCCCGCCAGAAGGCAGCTCACCATGGGATTGGAGCCAGAACACTTGCAGATATTATGTCAGATTACGAGCTGACCTGGGGCCCAAAATGTCAATATATATGCAAAGAATGAATAAAGTCAGAGCCAATGCCATATAAATAGCAGCAGATCTAAATAGCATTTCAGCTATTTATTTGTATTGTTGATATGTACTGTATGACATTGGAAATAAAAATATCTAGTCATGGATAACTACTTACCGCCTACATTCAAACCCACACTGGCAGTAAGCAACTCTTAAAGGCTTGGTTTAGTTCGACATTTTCTGTGCAATGGCTGACTGGGACCTGCAAGACCATTGGTCGCATCCATGGAATACTGCACAGGGTTTCAAGAGGAGGCACACGTCATCAGGACACATGCATTCAAATACTTCCAAGTTGTCTCCTCTGCTTTTTGCCAGCAGTCGGAGATGACGATGCTTCCAGTGAGTTTGCAGAAGAGCCGAATTTGAAGTCTCAGCGATAGATGAGCAAAGCCAAACAAAGCTTGTGACAAATACAATACCTCGCCCGAACCCAGCTCGTGGAAAGCCAAAACAGAGCGCTGGGTTACTCATGCTGAGTGGGAGAGAATGACAGTCTGGGCAGTGAGTGATTTCCGTGTCAGCCACACCCCACATGCTTTAGCTCTACGGTCGTGTTAAATCAAAGGATATTTGCTTTCTAACCATGAGCCAGCAAAGCTGCCGAACCTATCCAGCATGAAGAACAAAAAAGTCAAAAAATATTTTTACCGACCGTCACCAGCTGATCTGCCACCTTCAGGATTCGAACTCGTAGCCTGTGGTGTCAAAGGCATGTCAGCTTTAGCAGAGGAGTGATATCCTGAGTGATTTCCATGTCAGTAACTGACACCCACCCCAAAGCTTAGCTCTGCAAGAGCTGCAGATATATTTTTACTTTGCCACTAGCTCGCAGTAGTTCGCTGAATCTGCTCGGCGAAGCCTTCTAAGACGATGCCGCTTCAAACAAAGTTTAAAAATAAAGCCGGAATACACTAAAATTATTCCACCGACTTGGCCCACCAGGGCTTTTCTTTCGCGGGAGTCGCTCTCTGTTGGCTTACAGGCAGTCGTAGGAAAGAGAGCTTCCGCATAATGCCGACTTTGAGATCTCCATTTTTAGGGGCCTTTTTGCCTTTTCTCGACGGTTCCCGATCTCGTAGAAGGGGTGAACATGCCATTTCCATAGCAAAGGTGTCATAGTTTCATTTGTCTCGTGGCGCGCGCGAGCTTCCGTGCCTGCAAGTGAATGCCAGCCGACAGAGGAAATGGGCTGAAAGTGAGACCTCGACAGACGTCAACACTCCAGACCCCCTCCATTTCCACAATTTCGGAAATGATATGTACAACAGTCGATTTTACGATATTTTGGCTTTGTCGAAATGCAACATTTAGCGCATGATAATTAGAAAAAAAAGAAGGCTCAAACAATGAATATGCTTCATACACATTTATAAACATGTTGATTGATTTGGCACAATACTTTGGGCCCACGGTCGAGCGAGCCCTGTCGCCGGTGCACTCAGAGGCGCCTGTCAGGTCTGAACCTCGCCTTGGGAACTGGGAGAGAGTGGATCTTGAGCCTAATGTAGAAAGAAGTTTAGGCTTCGAAGATCACCCATGTGGTCACCTGAGCTGGCCAGACAGAGAATGTTGAAACAAACCAAATGCACAGACTTCCATTTCCACATAATTTTTGAGATATAATAATAGTCAATTTTTATTTATCATTTAAGAAATGTGATGCATAGCATGTTAAAATTAGGAAAAAATGGTGAATTCTGGTTTATATTGCACCATTCTTAAAGTTTTTTATAAGCATTCAAATACAGTAGGTATATGTCCATTCAAAACAAGAAACATAGCCTGTCACAATGAGTTCGGGACGTTCTCTCTTCTTCGTAATTGTGTTCAAATTTGAACTCATTCCTGACAGGGCGTTACTTCTTTTTTACAACATTTTGAAAGTGGAGATCTGAACAGTAATCACCTCTGCATTGATTTGGTTTGAATAGTTTTATCATTTTCATTTAGATCAGGACACGCCAGTCAAAAGTGGATATCGAACTGCGCTGGAATATAACCGAGCGACCGTGGTGTCGTGCGTCAGCCACTAATATGGTATTACGATTGGTGCCCAGATTTCGGATTCGAATGCCTGATAAACATGGAATAATGGTAGCGCGGAATCCCCTTTAAACAGTAGCCCCGATCATTTACTGCAGAGCTTTACTCACATTTCTTGCTTTGGGGTCAGAAATTTGTGCCAATGAAGAAGACTTGGGGCTACATTACTTCCACAAGTGAAATTCATCTCATTTTTATTTGCCTGCATCTTTTTTCCAAAATAAATACACAGTGGGAAATCATCCTCCGTCATTTTTTGTCTTTTCTGGCAGTTGGTTGAGTCTGCAAATCGATCATTTGTCCTGATCGAAAAACACTCCAAGTCCTCCCTTTTTTCATCCTCATCCTTTTTCTACTCCACCCCAGCTATGCTCCTCCAGGAGCTCGGCATTTGATTCGCCTGCTGCCTCAGGTTAGCGCTTCTCCTGATTTATTTTATTATTTATCTAGTATTTTTGGTTTCTTTTGTCTTGTTAGGTATGGACATCTTGACAACCCTTCAGCTGCGGGCCGCACCTCTAGTCGCCTCATGGGAGTGGCAGCCACCAAAGCACTTTTATACCAGCCGTCACCTCAGAAATAGGTTCGTGGTTTCTTTTTTCAGGTTGGCACGGCATCCTTTTACTATTTTTTTGAAGGAAAGACTAATCAGTGATGCATTGATTCTATGGATGTATGGATTTTACACTGTGCAGGATTTTTCCATGGACATTTTTGTTGAGTTTTCAGATCGGTGGGCAGAATGCTTGAACATCTGTGAGCTTCAAGGTTTACAGGTTTAGGAGAAAATAGACAGGCTTCCTGCCAATATAGAATATGCTTTTTAGGAATATCACTGTAAATATTTATTTATCGGATATATTTTTAGTGTGCTTTGTTAGTAATTTTATTAATAAAATTTTGAACTAGAGATTTTAAAATATTTACATGCCAGGGTCTTGGACAGACAACATTTGCTTTTAATGCCAGTGAAAATCCCCAGCTCAACGATGCCAATAGCATTTATTTTGTTGGGTGTAATGCTTCTGCCATTTCCCAATAAGTATGAATATTATAAATAATAACTTAAATTCAATATATATATATATATATATCTTTCTTTCCAAGTTTAAATTGCCAGACGACACCCTGAAGCAACCGAATACTTCCTTAAACTAAATACCATCTTATGAGTTCATCTTCAATCTAAGTAGTTGCGCTGCATTGAAACTTATTATTATTGCACAACAAATTATTTGGCGACAAGCCTAACAGCTTAGCCTGAACAGAGCTGCTTGTGCTAAAAATGTCCGAAAGTCATTATAATGTCACCACCACCGATACTCAGACGGAAATAGCCGCCGAGCCCTCGTTGCAGAAAATGAATGCGTCGTCATTGCTATTGACGAACGTCAACCAGCTTGATTAAGATGGAAAGCCAGTGAAATGCCTGACAAGCCATTGCTCTTGTCGAATGCCAACCGTTTGCTTTCTCGAGCGGAAAATGCTGAACAGAAACATTCAGAATGGGTCAATCAGATAATACTGAAATGGGAAACACCTGAATGTTAACTGCCTGACAGAAGAGTGTTCAAAGACATCTGTCGATACACGTGCTTACTGAAGGCAATCACCTGCTTGCATGAATTAGTATGTAGTACTGAATTCACAGCATTTTTCTAAATTAGCCTGATTCAACACATGGTAAATGATCATTGAGTCTTACATCTCTTTTCGTGAGTCGGACTTTTGGGTCAAGAAAATTCATCCGAACCAATATCTCTGGGAGTGAAGTCCCATACCCGCAACATAAACGAACAACACCTTTTATCACCTCAGACTCTCTCTCAACAGTCATCACGATAATAACGCCTGTCAGAGTTAATGATGCCAGTCGTATCTCGCATTTCGCTGCAAAGACCTCCAGCTGAGCATGTTCCTTTTTGTTAAACCCACTGCCGAAATGGGCTGCCTGATCATGCCCCTTCGAATCTCTCAGGACTGCGATTTCGCTGCCTGGGAATATTGGGCACTTTTTGGGATGACGGCAGCAGGCAGCTGATGCGGGTTGGCTGGAAGAATCTGCGTGATGGAGCCTGCGTAGTGGGATGGCAAGCTTTAATCCTCTTGCTGAAATATGAGCGGATTTGAGTCAGATAGGACTTGCAGTGAAAGTGTAATAGCACATCTTTTGCTTTTTTTTTCATCAGCCTGATTTACCTTGAATTATGTAGATACCGCAACATTGGCTTACTTAATAAAATTTGAAATTTGCTCATACAAAGCCAAACTCATTAAACATAATTGGCAGGCCTTCACGAGATTCTACAAGCCAGTGTTTTTTAAAACATTTAATGCATTAGCAAATTAAATATTTGCACCTGAGTTGTATTTGTTTTTTTAGTCGGCTCTCTGACCAATATAAAATTAAATGACAACAGATACCAAAGATATTCATTTCAATTACTGAAATGCTTCCATTTCCTACCTTCCGGATTCACAGCCACGACATACAAGATACTGACACAGTGGGCAGGTTGGACCCATCAGTTGCACTGGTAGTGATTGGCTTGAGTACTTGAGCCACAGGTTTGAGAACCTGGCCACACACGCGCCACACATCAACACAACAATACTTTGGCCCACATTTGTGCAATGACAGATAATTATAATTAGTGGGCCCAGCTGGCAGCAGTTGGCTGATGATCACAGTTGGGGCGCTCCTTGTTAGCTGGCCTTGGTACTGCGCATTCAGATAGAATACGTTGTAGCCTGGAGGTCTCGCCCATTGGCGTGAAGACGTGTATTTATCATTGTCAGCAAAAAGAAATTCGCCAGTAGGCAGACAAGAAGAAGCCAGCGAGAATACCTGTTTTCATTTGTCGAGCAATGATGTGCCCTGTGTTATTTAAACAACACGAAGAAGAAAGAACTCTTTTTAATTGAATAATAGATTAAAAAGCAAAGAATTTTTTTCCAGAAAATTTTCAGAATGAATAATACTTCACGATAAATGGGTGCAGGTTGTGGCTCTACAGAATCGGCTTGCATTGAATTCTCTCTTCGCTGGGAAACAAAAGGGAACATGCATGAAACGTCCTTTTCTAAAAGGAATTCCTCAGCGGGCTGATTTACTGGTGGAAGGCAAAGACTGGCGTGAGCCAAGGTGACAGGGAGTGGCAGAGCACCTTCCATTTAGAGCGCTTCATCAAAGAGAAGCCCACCTCTTCGTGCTGCAGAGCCTGTCACTCTCAAATCTTACACAAAAGAACTGGCATATACTGGTTCTGTATGCAGGCCTTTTGGGGGGAGTGACTGGTTTCTGGGTCTAAGACAAATAGCCCTCTCCTTCTTTCAAAGAAAAGAAAGACAGCTCAACGTGCCTTCATGCCCTTGATTGCTTGCTTCGGCTTTTCTGTTACCGATATTGTGGTGCCCTTTTTATTGGGACTTAGATTTCGTGTATTCTATTAGTACGCGAGTTATACAAAGAGACTTTTGCTGATTTATTTATTTATAAATAAAAAATAAAGTAATGATGATATAAACAAATGTCAAGAAATCAAAATGCAGAACACACGTTCAAGCAAAAAAAAAAATCAATTGCGGTTACCACCAAAACATAATAATAAAAACTCTTAAAAAGCAAACAGAGTTTTATTTATAAATAAATAAATCCCATTAGAAAAGGTGCTCTCTACTCTCTTATTATTGTTTTTCCAACGTACTAATAGGAGATACACGAAATCTAAGTCCAAATAAAAAGAGTCACCACAACCCGCATGTCGGTTAACAAAAGTTTATAAAAGCCAAGCAAAAAGCAATCAAGGCTTATGAAAAAAAGAAAAACATTGACTGTCTTTCTTTTTTTCTTTTTAAGAGAAAGAGAAGGGGATTTTATTTTGTCTCAAATAAACTCCCAGAAATTGAGTCTCCCAAAAAAGGCCTGCAATGGGTATGGGGGTCTTTAAATTGAAATATATGCCAGTTCTGCAATAATAACGTTAAATTGGCAAATACTGCAGCACAGAGAGTGGGCTTCGTATTTGACCGCAAACAGGGGCAGGGGGATTTCTGCAGAAATGGAAGAAGATTCTTCTGCCCGCTTTGTCACGCGCGAAGATTCACGCGGTGCTTTTTTATTCCACGGGTTTTTAAATGTATACATTTTAGGGAATTCCTTTAGAAAAAAAGGATTGTTTTATGCATGATTTATTTTGTTTATTTATGAGGGGGGGGGTGTATACATTTTTTCCGATTCTTATTACAGAATTTGCTACTGCGCATTTTATCGGTAAGTATTTAAATTTATTCATTCTTGAAGAATTTTCTGGAAAAAGGATTCTACAACTTTGTCTGTTTTATTTGTTAAAAAGAGTTCTTTTTTTTCTTCGTGTTGTTTAAATATCTTTTAAAGTTTTATCGATATGCATTAAAATTTTGCAATAGAATTAATTCCGTAGCTTTATAAGATTATTCCTCATTGGCACAACAACCAAGACAGTCTGCCTACTGGCAGATTTCGAGACAGGAGATTTTTCTTTTTACTATTTGGTTTTGTGTGTCGCTCTACGGTCATCTTTCGCACACTTTAGGATAATTAGACCGAGACCTACAGTTTTAACGTAGATTCCATATCTGAATCTTGTAGTACCAAAGGCCAGCTAAGCTAAAGGAGCGCTAGCCAATTGGTCATCAAGTAGCTTCTTTTGCTGCTAAGATGTAGAGTTCTTCCACTGAGCTATAATTATCTGTCATTTACTTTTTAAATGTGTTAAGTATTGTTTGTGTTTAATTAGATGTGTGTGGTGTTTGAGCGTGTGTAAATAAAGCTGTGAGTTCTCAAACCTGTGGCTCAAGTACTCAATCCAATCACACCCAGTTGCAATTTGGTCGTCCAACCTGCACACTACAGTGTCAATTATCTTAATATAATTCGTGGCTGTTATAGATCGGAAGATAGGAAATATGGAAGGCATTTCAGACAATTTGAAATAGATATCTTTGAATATCTGTTGTCATTTAATTTTATGTGGTCGAAAATTATTCAAAAAGTATCCATGTCTAAATGGTTTTCTTTCAAAATTCTAAATATTTAATTTACTATGCATTTAAATATTTTTAAAAACGCAGCTATGCAAACAAGTCTAAACGAAACCTGCCAATTATATTTTATGAAATTTGGCATCACCTATGAAAATGTTCTCTTTTATATATATTTGTATAAACAGAATTTTAGAAATTTTATTAAGTAATATGTGCGGTAAATACATGAGCTACATATTCAAAATTAAATCGAGCAATGAAAAGCAAAAAAAAAGATGTCTTGTTTACACTCTTTCTATTAAAGACGACGTAAAAGGATTTCTAAAACCAAGTCCCTATCTATTCATCCACTCACTTATTTCAGCAAAGTTAAAACGCAGTGCATCCACTGCACCGAAACTTTCCATCACACCAGATTCTTTCCAATAACCCGGAAAGACATGGCGCATCAACACTTCTCATTTTTAAAACGTGCCGTCATCCCCCCTAAATCAAAAAGTGCCCAGATATTCCCAAGCAGCCGAAATAGCAATCTGAATTCCGAAGGGCATGTCAAACAGCCCATTTCGGGCCGGAATTAAAACAAATTTATGCAAAAATTCTCACCTTTCGCGAGAATTTCTCACGAAGGAGTTGAGTCTTGCAGCAAGTGCGAAGAAGTTAGAACGACAGCATCCGTCATTAAGCCAGCCTCTGACGGGGTAAAAAGAAGGTGGCCCGTTCGTGTGGAATGGTGTTGAGAGAGGAATCTGAATTGATAAAAGGTGTTGTTCGTTTATGTTGCTGAATTAATGGGACTTCACTCCCAGAGATATTGGTTCGGATGGATTTTCGTATTAAAAGTCGAGAATTTCCATTTCGAAAGTGGATGTAAGACCATGGAGTCAGTCTTATAAATGTGTTGGATCGAATGGATGGAAATTTAATTTAAACTAAAGATTGTATGAAAATTCAGTACTTGCATACTAATTGCATGCAAGCGATTGATTGCCCGTACTAATTGATTTCAGAGCGCATTAATGTCGACGAATGATCGCTGGTACTAACATTTTCTGTCGGGACAACATTCGAATTTTTTTTTTTTTTTTTTTTTTTTCCCCATTTCGAGTATTATCTGTTAAGCATTTTCCGTCTAAAATGAAACTTAGTTGACGTTTCTTAATGACAGTGACATTCGAACATTTTTGCATTCTGAATGTTTTCTGTTCAACATTTTCCGCTCGAAACAAAACTTGGTTAACATTCAACAAAGGCAATGGCATTCGAACATTTTCTACTAAACTTTTTTCCATCTTAATCAAAACTCGGTTGACATTCGTCAATACCAATGGTGATCGCATTCGAACATTTTCTACAACGAATACTTTCAACTCAATATTTTTCCATCTGAATTAATCATTGGTGAATTGACATTCACCAATGACTTTCGGACATTTTTATTTTCGAACATTTCTGTTCGAAACAAAACTTGTTAGGCATTCTCCAATGGCAATGAACGTTGACGTGCTTAATAATAATAAGATTTTTCAATACCTTTTTAATACTTAGATTGAAAAATCTTTCATAGTATTTAATAGTTTAAAGGAAGTATTTTTTATAGTTTAAAGGAAAGGGAATATATATATATATATTTTCGGTTATCTCTTTATTAAGGAAGATAGCCTAAAACATTACACAATAAAATAAATGCTATTGAAAAATACGTTATTAAGTTTTCATATAGCATTAAAAACAAATTTAAACGGAAAGTAAATATTTTTAAAATCTCTAGTTCGAAATTTTATTAATAAAAATTACTAACAAAAGTACACTAAAATATTTATATCCATTAAATAAATATTTAGTAAGTAAATATTCCTAAAAAAAAACATATTCTAATACTTGTCATTATTTTCTCCTAAACCTATCAAATTGCTTGAAGCACGCAGATGTTCAAACATTCTGCTTACCATTTACAAAGTCACCGAAAACTTAACGAAAAAAACATTCCATGGAAAAAAATCCTGCACGATTATTAAAACCATACATCAAATATCCATAGAACAAATCCAATAAAAATCTTTTATCGCTTTAATTTAATGATCTTTTCCTTTAAAAAAGTAAACACAAAGGATTAACCGTGCCAACAAAAAAAAGTGCGGTTAATACCTGTCAACACCTCTGAGAAGCAATTCAGTTCAATGACGATAATTAAAAAGTGCTTTTTCCAATTAAGACGCCGCAGTACTACATGGGGCAGTTTCGTCGAAGAACTATGCTAAGAATTCTTGGCCGCGAACAAGAAAGTTGTCAAAGATGTCCGATACCTAGTAAGACAAAAAGTAAAAGACTGTGTCCTTAAAAAAATAAAGTAAAAATAAAGAATAAATAAATCAAAAAACACTAACAAAGGAGGAACAGCGGAAGAATTAAATGCCGAAATCCTGGAGACATGGCGCCAAGGGAGGATGGAGTAGAAAAGGATGGGATGGAGGGGAGGATGGAGTAGAAAAAAAAAAAAAAAAAAAAGGAGGACTTTTGGAATGTTTTTTACTTCCTTTTTTCGATCAGAAGACAAATGATGCGGTTGCGGACTTCAACTAACTGCCAGAAGGATAAAAAAAAATGACGGAAAGGTGGTTCCCGCGACATTTTACTTATTTATTTATTTATTTTAAAGTCGAAAAAGATACCAGGCAAATAAAATTGAATGGCACATTTCTTGTGTGAAAAAGTGCATGGAAATATGTGCTTAAAGAACTAAATCTTATTGAAATCTTCTTCATTGGCGCAAAAGCCCCATGCTGGGTCATGACCGTCTGCATACTGGCTGATTTAGAAACAGGAAATGTTATCTTTTGATGGGGTAGGGTTGTAAACTCTAAGCACAACGCTCTGCAGTCGTATTAGATCGGAGCTACTGTTTAAAGGGGATTCCGAAACACTACATTCATTCATGGTACCGTCGGGGTTCGAATCGAAATCTGAGGCACCAACGCCGAAGCTCTACATATTAGTGGCTAGCGCTTTGGCCTTTTACCACAGGCTTTTGGTCCGAACCCTGGCTGTGTCATGGTTGTATTCTTGTAGTTCGATATCCACTTTAAACTGTATGTCCTGATCTAAATAGCACAAAATGACCGTAGAGCTTCAATTCAAACCAAATCAATATACAGGGTGATTACTGTTCAAGTCCCACTTTCAAAATGTTGTAAAAAAAAAAAAAAAGTAACACTTGTCAGAATGAGTTCAAATTTGAACTGAAGATACTTGAAGAAGAAGGAAACGTTATTTGAACTCATTGTGACGAATGGTTTCTTTTTATAGCATTTTGAAAGTGGACTTTAACTGGAATCACCCTGCACGATCATTAGCGTTTTCTATTACATTATAAGGTAATTCGTGGAAAAGGGATTTTTGAATAAAAAAACATCTTGTTACCGTCCATTTCTCTTATAAAAAATTTCCAAAATGGTGCAATTATAAAACAAATTTCACCATTGAAATTTTTTTTTTTTCCTAATTTTAACATGTACTAAATATTTGCATTTCGATGTACGAGGGGTGAGTTGCGGAAAATGATAAATAAAAATTGACTATTGTACATATCATTTCCAGAAATTGTATGGAAATGGAAGTCCTGAATGACATTGTCGCATTTAATCGAATTTGACTTTCAACATTTC
Organism: Caerostris extrusa; assembly: GCA_021605095.1. Taxonomy (NCBI): domain Eukaryota; kingdom Metazoa; phylum Arthropoda; class Arachnida; order Araneae; family Araneidae; genus Caerostris; species Caerostris extrusa. The sequence goes on from BPLR01014010.1 coordinate 11,183, forward strand.
CTCTGTCGGCGGCATTCCTTCAAGGTATATTTTTTATGGGGTAGTCTTGAAGCCCTAAGCCCAATGCTCTACAGTCATATTAGACCGGGGCCGCCTACGTTTTAAAGTGAGTTCCGAACCCCTTGCAATCATTCATGGCACCGGCGGGACTCACCTGAAACCTCTGGTACCGAGCGACAGAGCTCTAGTCACTCGGCCATTAGGCTCTTAAAAATGTGCAATATAAAATGTTTATGTTTATAAATGTGCAATATGAAATATATTTCATTGTTTGAATTTTTTTTTTTTTTTTTTTTTTTTTTCCTAATTTTATCATGCACTAAATATTTGCATTTCGATGTGCGAGAGCTGACTTGCGGAAAATAATAAATAAAAATCGACTATTGTACATATCATTTCCAGAAATTGTATGGAAATGGAAGTCTGGAATGACATTGTCGCATTTTTAATCGAATTTCACTTTCAACATTTCCTCTGTCGGCGGCATTCCTTGCAAGGTACACGGAAGCTCCGTTTTACGCGCGCCTCCTGAGATAAATAGAAAACTATATTTCCCTTGCTATGGAAATGTATTCCGCCCCTTCTCTCACCGGATCGAACCCCGTCGAAGAAGGAAAAAAAAAAAAAAAAAATAAACCTAAAAAATGGGAGAGATATATGTAAAGTCGGCGTACCTGCCATATCTCCATGCGGAAGCCATATCTTTTTTTCCTACGACTGCTTATATGGAAGCTAATGGAATGGCATAACCAGAGAGGTCTGTGTTGTCTAGCGAAAGGAGGAAAAAAAGCCCTGGTGGGACTTAAATTCGATTCTTGGGAATGAGTTTTGGTGTATTCCGGCTATTTTTTTAAACTTTTTGTTTGAAGCGGCATCGTCTTTAGAATACGCTGAACTAGATTCAGCGAACTTGCTGCGAATACATGGCAAGAAAATAAATATATCTGCAATTTCTTTTTAACCGTAGAGCCTAAAAGCATAAAACAGTAGGGTGAGATATCGGATTACTGACATGGAAATCACTCTTACCTTACTTGGATATCACTCCCTCTGCCTTAAAGCGGTATGGTGGCAATCTGCTAGCTCTGACCTTTGGTACCACAGGCAAGTTCGAATCCTGAAGGTGACATGGATGTTTGGTATTGGTCAGTAAAAATATTTTTTTTTGAACTTTTGTTTGAAGCGGCATCGTTTTTAGAATACGCCGAACTTTGAATACATGGTTAGAAAATAAATATATCAGCAATTTCATAAAACAGTAGGGTGAGATATGGGATTACTGACATGGAAATCACTCCTTACCCTTACTTGGATATCATTCCTCTCCCTTAAAGCGGTATGGTGGCAATCTGCTAGCGCTCTGACCTTTGGCACCACAGGCTACAAGTTCGAATCCTGAAGGTGACATGGACGTTTGGTATTGGTCGGTAAAACTATTTTTAAACTTTTTGTTTGAAGCGGCATCGTCTTTAGAATACGCTGGACTAGGTTCAGCGAACTTGTTGCGAATTCATGGAAAAAAAATAAATAAATCTCCGACTTCTTTTTTGGCTTAAAAGCAGGGAATATATTGGCAAGATGTTTAGTTATTGGCACTGATTTGATGGCCAGTGGCGTCTTTGAGGCTTCCGGTTCAAATCCTGGCAATGTTATGGATGTTTGTTAGTAATTCTTTAGGTCCCAGTCTAATTAACTCTAGTGTGCACAGAAAATGTCCACGGAGCAGCAAACTAAACCAACCTTTAAAGTTACTTATAACGTTGTCGGTTGAATATAGGCGGTAGGTAGTTGTCCGTATTTGCGTTTCGTCTTATGTTAGATATTTTTTTTTTTTATTTCCAATGTCGAAAAGTACGTATATATCAACAAATACAAATAAATAACAAATGCTATTTAAGTTTATATATTTATATAGCATTAATCTATTTATTCGTTCTTTATATATATTAAAATTTTTTAATTTGGAGTCAGCTCATCCCTAATCTGTCATCATCATCCTTATAAGTGGTGCAACGGTCCCATGGTGGGCCAAGACCTTCTGCCTTCTGGCAGATTTCAAGACAGTTTTTTTTTACGAGGCAGAATTGTCAGCTCTATGCTCTACAGTCATATTAGACCGGGATCTACAGTTTAATTTGGATTCCGAACCTCTACAAACATCCATGGCACCGCCGAAACTCGAACCCGAAACATGTGGCACCGAGCGCAAAGCTTTACATATTAGTGGCTAGTGCTAATATGGTAATCCGTCGCAACGCTAAGTATTCGAATTCCTGTGGCCAATTGGCTAGCGCTCTGGCCGTTGGTACCGCAGGCTTCAGGTTCGAATCCCGGCGGTGGCATGGATATTTGTTGGTGGTTCGGAATCAACGTTAAACTGTAGGTCCTAATTAGCCTAAAGCGTGCACAAAATGACCTTACAGCGACAAACCAAACCTTTGTCACAATCGCCATCAAGTTACCTAATTTCTGAAGACAGTGACTGCAACGAACAGTGGTGGTGGATTGCAGTGGATTAGAACCATTGAACCACCATTACCTTTGAATCACGTAACAGACATGCGCTTGTTAGCAACATAATAAATAATGAATATGAGTATAAATTGAACTATATCCGATTCTTCATCAATTCTCGTACCTCTTAAAATGTTCATAAATATTAACAATATCTCTCTATTATGCTGGAAACGTACTGTTACTATTTTAATGTTTCTGTAGCAATTTTTCTTCTAAACTGCATATGATTATAAAAAAAATTGCGTGAAACAAATTAAGGATAGAATTAAGTATTCTGAAGTCTGTCGTACCAAGGGCCACAGCGATAGCCAATTGGCCATCAGGCCGCTTTGAAAGCAAACACTTCAATGGAAGCTGCGAGAAAATTCGAACCTTTACTGCTCTGCATCTTGTAGTGCCCTTTATTATTAGTAGTAGTATTTGAAGCAGTAGTAGTAGTAGAATTTTCGCTACAGCTCACTGATGGGGAATAATGGAAATGGCAGAAATGTCTTCCGAAAGGACTTTTGGGAGTAACTGCATTTACGGATTGTATGACAGAAAACCCTGAAGACAATCACCAGCCAACCTGACAGTCAATGCAAAACAGTTTTGCACGCTTTTATCACAATCGTCATCGAGTTACCTCGTTTCTGAAGGCAGTGACTGCAACGCCACCAGCGGATTAAAACCATTGACATGCTTGCTGTATTGCCTTTAATTCACGTATCAGACATGCACTTGTTAGCAACATAATGAATAACATTATATATCGAAATATATATTTCAGCAATTTTCATACCTAATAATAATGATCATAAATATTAACAATGTCCCTCTACTATGCTAGAAATGTACTGTTACTATTTTAATGTTTCTGTAGCATATTTCTTTTACATAGACTGTATATCATTAAAAAAAAAAATAATAATAAAAAAGGTGCGTGAAAGAGACTGTCTGAAGGGTCTTTGTAAATAGAATTAAGTATTTATAGCGTGTCGTCTGGAGCGAGGGAATTAAATTTTGAATGGAAGTCCATTCATAAGAGCGCCGTGTGCACAGCGGTGTTGGGGGGGGTAAAGCTAATCATCTCCAAAGTGTTATGTATTTGTTATAGACCTCCTAACTAAGAGGGTGAGTGGGATGTCTGAAACTTATGAATTATTGGAATATTTTTAGAGTGCAATATACTTTTAAAGTGTTATTCAAATAGTGTGTATCGGGAAAGTTTTCCATTTACAACAACTAAATGAAATTATTCCTAGTTGCATTTTTGATACATAATTTCTAATTAAATATATCGTTAGTTTAAAAATGCTTTGTGTTTTCTTTCGTCGATGAATTCGTTGTTTAGCAGACTGAATAATTTATTAGGGTTTTTTTTATTCTTTTAAAGATATTTTGTTCCTTTTATTATGTAAAAATTTAGTAACAGTTCTTTTTGGCATTTTAGTTGTTTTTATACGTTGCATTGTCAGAGAATGTTGTTTTGTTCGGTTTGTTGCCCTACGGTCATCCTGTGTGCACGATATGTAATCAGACCGGCACCTACAGTTTAAAGTGTATTCGAACCTCTCACTCACGAACCTGAAGCCTATGGTACCAAGGGGCAGACCGCTAGTCAATTAGCCATCAGGCCGCTTTGAAATCAGAGACACTTCAATGGAAGATGCGAGAAAATTCGAAACTTTACTGCCCTGCATCTTGTAGTGCCCTTTATTATTAGTAATAGTAGTAGAATTTTCGCTACAGCTCACGGATGGAAATGACAGGAATGTCCTCTAAAAGACTTTTAGGGAGTAACTGCATTTACGGATTGTACGACAGAAAACCCTGAAGACAATCACTGGTCAACCTGACTGTCAATGCAAAACATTTTGCCACTTTTGTCCCAATCGCCATCAAGTTACCTCGTTTCTGAAGGCAGTGACTGCAACGAACACCATCAGCGGATAAGAATTGACAAGTTGCGCTGAGCATTCTTTTGAATCACGTAACAAAAATGCTCTTGTTAGCAACATAATGAATAGCATTGTATATTGAAATATATATTTCAGTAATTTTCGTACCTAATAATGCTACTAAATATTAACAATATCCTTCTATTATGCTAGAAACGTATTGTTACTATTTTAATGTTTCTGTAGCATATTTTTTTTTCTAGTCTGTTCATCATTAAAGAAAAAAAGAAAAGGGGGCGTGAAACAGACCGTCTGAGGGGTCTTTGTAAATTGAATTAAGTATTCATAGCGTGTCGTCTGGAACGAGAGAATTAAATTTTGAATGGAAGCTTCATTCATAAGAGCGCCGTGTGCACAAGGGTGTTGGGGAGAAAGCTAATCATCTCCAAAGTGTTGTTATGTATTTATTACAGATCTCCTAACTGGAAGTCTGAGTGGGATGTCTGAAACTCATGAATTATTGGAATATTTTTAGAGTGCAATACACTTTTAAAGTGGTATTCAAATAGTGTGTATCGGAAAAGTTTTCTGTTTACAACTAAATGAAATTATTCCTATGCATTTTGATACTTTTCCTTGTCTGTAAGTTTGATACAATATTTCTAATTGAATATACTATCGTTAGTTTAAAATGTATTTCTTTTTTTTTTTTTTTTTTTTTTTTCGTCGATGAATTATTCGAAGCATTACTGAATAATTTATTATTATTATTTATTTTTTTTTTTTAAAGATAGCTTGTTCCTTTATTATTTTAAAATTTCATAACATGTTTTTTTTTTCCCTTCCGTTTCAGTTTTTTTTTTAATTAATTTAAACAAAGCACGTGACCTGGGGGGATTGTTTAATAAAAGATGTGTCAATTAGTCACTGTTTTATAGAAATGTTTGTGTTATTATTATTTGCAAGTTCTCGCAGAAATTTCTGATGCGTTGCTTTATCAGTGAATGCGATTTGGTTTCGTTCGTCACTTTACGGTCATTTTGTGCACACATTAGGCTAATTAGACCGAGACATACAGTGTAAAGTGGATTCCATTACTCACAAACATCCATGCCACCCAGGATTTGAACCTGAAGCCTGTGATACCAAACGCCAGAGCATTAGTCATTTGGCTACCAGTCCGCAGAAAATGAGGAAAATAGAATTAATATTATAATTATTTCTGGTTTCGGGTTCGACTACTGGGTGGGCCATGGATGTTAAATAATGATAATAAAGCTCACAACAATATGCAGGACAGGACCGGTTCAAATTTCCTCATAGCCTCCATTGAAGTCTCTGTTTTCAGAAACGAGCAGACTCCGTACCGGTTATATTAGTCGTAGTCTAATGATTGTTAAATTTTCAATTTCTAAACGGATCATTAGAAAAACTATTATTAGTAATAATTTGTGACTTTACGAAGTTTTATTTGAATTATTAAAATATGAGGATTTATTTTTCGTGAAATGTAATAACACGTTTCTGCAGATAGAATACAAGATAACTAATATTATAAAAACTATCCGAAATACAAGATTTCCAATGAAAAAAATCATTACACAACACATAAATTGACTGCTTTATTTTTTCCAGTGGATTGCGCATTGTATTTTAAAACTCCCCTGGCCATACGAATCGAATATATAGTTGCTAAAACAAATATCGAACTCAAAAGCTGCAGTGTCATTTTTTCCCTACCCAGGTTCGTTTTTGTAGGGTCAGGGAAAAGGAGTAGGGACATGCGGCGTGGTCACGTGACTTATGTCCGATCAGTTAATGCGCCTCGCGGCGGTAGCATAACTGGATTGAAATCTCTGGATGCAGGACTTCTGTTGTAGGATTTTTCTTTTTTTTTTTTTTTTTTCCCTACATCGCATCCTCTTTTTTTTCCCTCTTCGATTTTCCATTCTTTCGCTGCTTTTCTTTTCTTTTTCTTTTTTGTTTCTTTACGTTTTTTTTTATTTTTTTGGAGATGACCGCTTTCGCGCCTGATTTTCTGACCTCTTTCTTTCTCAGTTGAAAGTTCTTCCGATTTTTTTTTCTGTTTTTATTTCTTATGACTTTGCTTTAGTGTAAAAGGAATTTTTTTTCTTTTCCCTAAAACTAAGTTACACCTCAAAACGTTCCATTAAGCGGGAAAAATGGTTTGTGAAGTTTTGTAAAGTCAATGTCATTTTAGAAGAGAAATTTACCGAAAAATTAAATTAGTGGTTTCTTTTGGTCAAGTTATCTGTCGATTGATATGGTAATTAGATATGTGCTCTTTATAAATTTTTTCTACATCAAAAGTTGATAATAAATTTAAGAAATAAAATTTAAGAGGAAATCAAAAGAAAAAAAATATTTATTAAAAAATGATTAAGCAATACAGAAAATAGTAGTAAAAATTTAAATATATTAAAAGAAGATAGATATGGTAATTAGATATGTGCTCTTATAAATTATTTTCTACATCAAAAGTTGATAAATGTTTTTAGAGAAAGAAGGGGAATTTAAGTGGAAATCAAAAAAAAAAAATTAATTTTTTTTTTTTTAAATGATTAAGCAGTAAAGAAAATAGTAGTAAAATTTAAATTTATTAAAAGAAGATTTTGATTGTTTACTGATGTAAAAATACTTTGAAATTAATTATTTTAAATATTAAAAAAGACATGTTACTAATAAAATTTTTACAGTTTTTTTTTTTATCTTACAAAATGCCCTTATCAGTACAGTTTATTAAAAGAAATTGTTCCTTTTTTTTTGGTAATGACTGCATCAAATCCATTTTTTATTGACTAAGAAATTATTTGAGTTTAAAGATATTCGCATTATGTATTAATTCATAGATTTAAATAAACTATGTATACATTTTTTAATAAAAACCAAGCAGCAAATATTGATTTTTGAACAAGATTGCTAAAACGAAATACAATATTTTCAAATTATGCTTTATATCGGGAATTTGTAATAAAATAATAAATGTCGGGGAAAAAAAACGAACAGTGGATATGTATTATACAAAAACAGTGGATATGTATTATATTAATATACAAAAACTGCTCAATTTTTATTATAATTAGATTAAAATCATTAACTTGGCAAATATTAACTTTCATATTAGAAAAGTAAAAGGGCTTATAAAACTAAATTAATATGAATGACTCCAATCTAAAGCAAATATCAAAGAATTTTTAGTTATATATAAAACATTCTCTGTATATAGTGTTTGCATGAAACGGAATTATGCGGGTTTTTATATACTTCTTTTCAGAATAGCAATCATTATTTATTATTATTATTTTACCAATTAGCAAAGTAAAGTTGTACCAAAATTGGTGATTATGTATTATTTGAGGGAATCTGCTTTTCCCACATTTGATGGAAAGCGCGTGTATTGCCCCATTTTCAGATGCAACATGACGGATTAATTATGCCTAATGCATCGCGCGTGTTTCAGTCGCTGTGTACATCTGCATCGTTTATCATTCATTGAGGTACATGGAAGAGAATGTTAAACGACCATTTGACTAAATAAAAATAAAAGTGGGAAAAACTAATTAGAATTGGCTGTTAAACATATTAATCATTTGTTTGATTTTTATTTTACAATATACTTATCCGCAGACTTTCAGGTAAAATTTTTTATCTTTTTTTTTTTTTTTTTTGTCCCCCATTATTATATTATTTTGGGGTCTGATGGACGAGTGATTAGTGCACGGTGCCAGTATTTTCGGGTTCCAGTCTCGGCGGTGCCAAGAATGATTGTAGTGGTTCAGATTTCACTTTAAATCGTATGCCCCGTCTAATACTGTAAAGCATTGGGCGTAGGGCTGACATCCCTACTCCCTAAAAAGGAAACATCTCCTGTTTCGGAATCTATCAGTATGGCCATGGTCCGACATGGACTGTAGTGTCGGGGAGTTAATTTTTATTATTTATAACCTCGATAATTTTTTATTGTTAGCACATTTGTTGCAAATCTGTCGTCTCTCATGGCCAATTGGCTAGCTAGCGCTCTGGCCTGTGGTACCACAGGCTACAGGTTCAATTATTCAGGTTCGATATTTGTTAGTGCTTCGGAATCCACGTTAAATTATAGGTCCCAATCTAATTGACCCAATGTTTGCAAGAAAATGGCCGTATAGCGACAAGCCAAATTTTTTTTTTTTTTTTAATTGCGTCGACGACTGGGTGATATTAATCATGTCCTTGTGAGCAGCCCAAAGTGGACTGCAATGACGAACGCTGTTACTCATTTAGGGAGCACGTGTGTCTTGAAGATATGCTACTCACGCGAGTAACACAACCCCCACCACTCTCTACGATCTTATCAGACTGGGACCTACATTTTAAAGGGGATTCCGAACAACTCCAAATATCCATGACGCCATTGGGACTTGAACCCTGTGGCACCGAGCGCCAGAGCGCTAGTCACTCCGCCATCAGGTTCACAAGCCAAATCTAATTCATTGAATAAACATAAAAATCAATGAATTAAAATAATCAAGTTAAATTTCTTTTGTTAAAAAATTTTTCCTTAACTTTTTTTAACAAGAGCACAATCTGATTTTAATAAAGATTTTCACGATATAATGAAGATAAGACAGAAGATAGTAATATGAAAATGATCCATTATTATTAGATTTAAAAACGTTACGGTTAGCTTCGTTATCATTGCAAAACTTTCTCATTACTACGTTAAGTAATGTGATTTAATAACTGAACGAATGAATAAATAATTGAACCATCCGTAACGAAAATGAACGAATTCCTGATAACCGATTGAATCTCCGATCATGATTTGGAGGCATTGACTTATCAGAAGTCATTTAAAACCACGGAAAAAAAAAAAAAAAAAAAAAAAAAAAAAAACATAGTGGATTATAACGAGGGAGGGGGAGGCAATCAAGAAAAAAATTCCATTCGTTCGAATAAACGTTCCAAAAATACATGACGGGCCTTTTCTCAGAACCGCATTCTCATTCAATATGTTGTCCGAAGGGGATCTCGTGCCCTGCATACCAATGGGCCGACTTCCCTTTCTCATTAGTGGTACATGTCTTTAAAAAAGAAGGGAAAAAAAAAAAAAAAAAAAAAAAAGGTGCCTTTATTACACTAAAGTCCGCTCAAAAGGTGTGCAATGATCGATGATGGGTCGAGCTAAATACCAGGTTATCTGCTGCAGAGAGGAATACATCGATGTTTCTCACGTTAGTGAACGGATACGAGATTTGAATTTCAAAGAGTTCAACTCTCGTGCCAAAAGTAAAATAATAAATATTTTTTTCTGTATTCCTGTAGGATTGAGACATGAAAATCCAACACCGGAAAGTGTGGTACGTTTCATGATGTTGTTACAAAATTATATTATCGGGGTGGCGTTAAAGTACTTCGTGTGTGGATTTTTAAATACAGCCTACTTGAAAAAGATTTTTATTCAAACTAGCAACTGATCGACAGATCTTCTGTTGTTTGTCTTACGCAATAACAGAAGATCTGTCGATCATTTGATAATGGAATCAAAGTGGTGGAAAACAGAAATATCGTACATGGGCAAATCGACTGATTTAATACCCAAGCGACCAACAACAACTACATCTAAGAATTCCGTTCGTGTTTTAAAAATTCAAATTATTACCATTATTCTAAATAATGAATATAATTGATATATTAATTAGAAAATTATTCTATGTTATTAGAAAATCACTGTATTATCGCAACTCTAATACCTTTCTTTCTAATAATCGCCTAGTTAATCTAGTCCCTTTACTCCTCCTTTAGTTGAAACAGCTCTCTGTATAAATTTCTCTCCTAATATTTCTACACTCATATATCTTAATTGTTCCTACACATAATTCACTGTATTCCTTATTTGATCCTGTTCTACACGGAAATATATTAAGAGTTTCATGCTATCCTACTGTTGGCCTTCTCTAATTTATCATAAACATCAATATATATTTTACTTTCTTTCTAATAACCGTCTAGCTGATCACTTCTATCTTCATTTCAAACTGTCCTCTGTATAAATTTCTATCACAATATTTGCTTAATTCTACACTCAAATAACTTAATTGTTCCTACACATAATTCTCGATTAATATACATACTTACTATACACATATTCACTACACATAATTCACTGTAATTCTTAATTAGACCCTGGGGACATGGGATTATGTTAAGGATTGCATGCTGTTCTGCTGTTGGCCTTCTCCAATTTATGAGAAACATCAATATATATTTTGCTTTTTTTCTAATAATCGCTTAGCTAATCACTCCTCCCTTCAATTCAAACTGTTTTCTGTATAAATTTCTCTCATAATATTTGTTTCATTCTACACTCAAATACCTTAAATGTTCCTACACATAATTCACTGTATTCCTTATTAGACTCTGATGCACACGGGATTATATTCTGATGTTGGCCTTCTCTAATTTGTAAGAAAAATCAATATATATATATTGCTTTCTTTCTAATATTGAACTAGATAAACATTCCTGCCTTCAATTCAAACTGGTACCTTAAGTATTCTTTATTTATACCCTGCTTTACACTGGATTATATTAAGAGTTGCATGCTGTCCTGCTGTTGGGCTTCTCTAATTTATGACAAACACCAAATTTATCTTTTGCTTTCTTTTGTAGTAATCATTTAGCTAATCGCTGCTCCCTTCAATTCAAACTGTCCTCTCTATAAATTTCGCTCGTGTTGCTCGCTTCGTTCTACTAGTACACTGTCGAGAATTATGAAAGGCGAATTTTAAAAAGTCCTGGCAAAACACGCCAGTTCGAAATTGGGTAAAGCGTCCCTGGTGGGTCTCTGCGGGATTTCGACACGTTCTGTCCGTGTTGTCCTCTCGTGTCTCCATATTTTGTCATCCATCATCTGGGGGGCTTAATTACCAGCTGTTGTGCGGATGCTTTTTGGCGAGCATCCATCGATTGGCGCGGTGCTGAATTTTGGATTATTTTAATAGCCGAACAATGGAGGAAGACAGTGCAGTTTCAGTGAGGTCTGATTAAAGATTAACAAAAACATAGCAGGCTACTCTATGAAAGTATCTGTCTTTCATTAGATCTATTAAAACTTATTTATATTCTTTTTTAGCTGTTGTAAATATTGTAATTTAATTGTTTTCATTAAGGTTATTTCTTTGTCTATTTATTGTTTTTGAGCAAAATAAGTCATCACTTGTTTAATATAGCATGCAAATTTTCATACCAGTATTAGCAGAAACCGGCATACGTTTGCCCCCCACCCCCACCCTTCCAAAAATAAGAATTGCATTGTAGAAAATTAGATACCTTGAATATATTCTTCATGTTCCAATATGTGTACATACTAATTTTCATGTATATCGTTTGAACGGCATATAAGATGAAATGCTGCAGCACTCTGGGGGGCAAGTAACAAAGTGGATGAAAGCAGATAATTTATATTTGATCTTCTAATATAATTTGTATAGTACCTATTAATTTAATTTTTTAAATTGCATGAATCATTATTTTATAATTCAAAACCAGTGGTTTATTAACTTTTTTCTTTGTCCTTCCAGCTATGTTGTCCTGACCCACACCATCAGCTAAATGGCTAAATATCGCTACCTTCCTTGGGGGCCGGCCCTCACCACCCTCTTTCTGCTCCTGCATTCGGTGCTGGCCTCGCCCTCGGACGACCTGGAGTTCACCGGCCCCAGTACAACGTCACCATCCCGGAGAACTCCCTGCCCAAGACGCAGGCCATCTCCCAGGAGAAGATGGGCATCTTCGTCTCGGACCCAACCCTGGCCATCCGGTACAAGATCGTCGCCGGGGACACGGACCGCTTCTTCAAGGCCGAGAGCAGGCTGGTGGGCGACTTCTGGTTCCTCATCATTCGGGTCCGAACCGGGAACAGGGCGGTTCTCAACAGGGAATACCAGGATACATATCGACTCACTGTGCGGGCCACCGTCACTTCCAATTTGAGGAGAGAGCTGAAACTAAAAGCCCAGGCGGAAGTCATCGTCACGGTTACAGATACCAACGATATCACCCCTACGTTTTATCCATCTTCGTACGAAGTCAGTGTGCCGGAAGACAAACCACTACACAGCAGCATACTGCAGATCAGTGCCCACGATCCCGATTTAGGTATCAACGGTGAAATTTACTACAATCTGGCAGATCCCAGTCTTCAGTTTGCTGTGCATCCCACCAGAGGTATACTGTCATTGACCAGGCATCTTGATTACCAAAAGGAGCCTGTTCACAAGTTGATTATCCTGGCAAGAGATAGGGGTTAAGTTTAGGGCCACTGAATTGGCTTCCCGGCCAACAACTGTGACGGTGAAGGTGACTCCTGTTAATCTGTATCCTCCAGAGATATTTGTGAGGCAGTTTTCCACGTTGCTGTCACCGACAGATCTAACATATACGCAGTTGTCCGAGTCATTGACAAAGATCTCGGAATCCATGGGGGAACTCGATGCCCTTGAAATAATTGACGGTGATCCTTCCGGTTTGTTTCAGGTCACCCCTGGAAACAAGCTCAACGAATACAATATTGAACTGGTTCATCCCATGATGAGGGACAACTCGATATCACAGGAGTACATCATAACGTTAGGGCTAAAGACAAAGGGACACCTCCACGAACGACAACTCAGGTGGTGACTGTGCGGCTTGCGGAGACGACAGACACGACTCTGACTTTTGAGCAAGCTGACTACGATGTCGAAATCGAAGAGATTTCTCCGCCGGGATCTAGAGTTTTGCACTTGAAAGCTTCCGCGTCAGTGATAGGCCGATTGTGTATAAAATAGAAAGTGGCAATTCTAATGGCACATTTTCCATTCATACAAAATCCGGTTTGTTGACTCTAGCTACCCCATTAGACAAAGAAATCAAACCTTATTATTCTTTAACAGTTAGCGCGTATGACCCTTCTTCCAGAGGTCAGAAACGAAGAACCACGGCCATCGTCAACGTGCGGGTCCTTGATAATAACGATAACGATCCTGTTTTCAATAGTACCGTAGATTCTATAGTGTTTGACGAAAATAAACCAGCTGGTAGCGTAGTGTATACTGCCTATGCCACAGACAAGGATGAAGGCGATAACGGATATATCACGTACAGTTTAGCCAATTTGAATCCTGTACCTTTCACGATGGATCCTTTCACTGGTGAAATCAGAGCAACTGAAATTTTGGATTATGAGACCATGCGTAGAGAATACATCTTGAAGGTTCGTGCGTCGGATTGGGAGCTCCTTACAGGAGGCAGGCAGAGATGACTCTTAAAGTGCGTTTAAGGGACGTGAATGACCATAGGCCCTTGTTTGAAAAAGTTGGCTGTAAAGGCTACGTTTCCCAATCGGCTCCTATCAATACGGAAATCATCACCCTTTCGGCAATAGATTTTGATTATGGCAGTACAGTGAAGTATCGCATGGTGCCAACTAACGATGATTCCTGTTTTCGATTGGAACCTACATCAGGTGTTCTTCGGATAACGTGCGATCTTGCAAAAATGAACATTCGAGAAAGGACTGTTAATGTCTGCCACAGATGGCACTCATTTCGCTGATGTGATGTCTATTCATTTAAAAAGTCATCAGCAGTGGAAATAACCAGCGTCTTGCTGATCGCGGGCTTTGATGGAATGTCGTGATGTCGGAGTGACCGATCGGTACAAAAAGCAACTGAATCAGGCCAAGGCCAACAATAGGAACAACGACATCACTGAGCCGACTCCCACGAGCTTTTCTGGCAATAAGTATTCTCCAGAATTCCCTCTGGGTCTGCCGACTGAAGTTTGGGTGAACGAAAGTCTTCCCGTGGGATCGAAGTCACTTCTGTCAAAGCCAGAGATAAAGACAGGGGCTACAGCGGACTCTTAGTGTATGTCATCACTTCGGCGACGAGTACAGCTTCTTCAAGATCGACATGCAGACTGGAAAATTATTTGTGGATGCACCTTGGACAGGGAATTCATATCTGAGTACAGTCTGAACATATCGACGTTCGATTTGGGAAATCCTCAGCGAAGTGCTTCCAGAATTCTCGTTGTTCACGTGGACGACGTCAATGATAACAAACCTGTATTTGAAAAGAATTCCTACAACTTCGTGATTACTGAGAACGCTATCAACAACACCAGCATCGTGAGGCTACGCGCGACGGACCAAGATGAAGGGGTCAATTCTGCCCTTACCTTCCATTTGAAACTGATGTTGACGAGTTCCACATCGACCCATCCACTGGACTTCTGACAGTGTACGGTAACCTGGACCGTGAGAGGACTGACACTTACCATTTGAAATCAAGAGTGGTCGATGGATCTCCAGACAACCCTCTGTCATCAACTACTGTTATCAATATAAGAGTACTTGATGTTAATGACAACACCCGTTTTCAGTCTGAAACAGTACTGGGTGAAAGTGCGTGAAGATCTTCCTCTGGGGGTCGTGGTCATAGTGATGGTGGCCAACGATCTGATTTGGAAGAGGGAGGGGAGGTAACTTACTCGTTATCTGGGAGTGACACATTTACAATTGACCCTCTGATGGGCGTGGTTCGCCTGTCAAAGGCATTAGACTTTGAGACCACGCAACTGTACAATGTGACCATAACTGCCAGGGATGGGGGTGATCCTCCTTTGGAATCCCAAGCTGCCCTTGTGGTGGAAGTGGAGGATGTGAATGAGAACATGTATCCACCGACTTTCGAGGATGTTGTGGTTGTGGGGCATGTGAAAAGAAAATGAACCAAAGGGCACGCTTGTGACTAAAGTGACTGCACATGATGCCGATCGCCAGGACTTAATAGCCAGTTCACCTATTCGATTTTGGATGGTGATGGCATGGATTTTTCCATTATTGATGACCAAGGTAAGTTTGAAATCTGTTATCATTATATTTAGTTGAATATTTTGCATATATTTTGTAAATAATTAATGTACTTTTTTATTTATTATTTTCGTGTAAAAAAAAACTCCTCAGTTCCATAACGGTTCCTCAAAAATTCCATAACGAACACAAAAAATATATGTTTCACTTGCTTTATGCGTTGTGAAAAATTACGTTGACAATCTAAGATTTTTTTTTTCATTGTTAAAAAAAATGTCTTTTACAGATTTTTGTAAATTGTTTGGATTTTTTATCAGAATCAAGAGATTTTTTTCATGAAATTTCGTAATTTTTAATTACAAATGGAAATTAAAACTTTTTAAAAAAAGAAAAAAAGAAAGACTTTATACTACCGCTGTTTATTATTCTGTTTCCCCTAAAATTCTTTCGGAAAACCAATTCTACATCTTAGAGTGACGTAAATGAATGAATAACCGTTAAAATCATTTGGAAATGACCACACAGAAGAAGATGTTGTTAAATTGTAATTGTTGTGAGTTTGTAATTGTTGTGAGTTTGTAATTGTTGTGAGTTTGTAATTGTAGTTGTCTTGAACGTTTGTAGTTGAACAATTATAGTTTTCTTGAACGTTTGTAGTTGAACAATTATAGTTACCTTGAACGTTTGTAGTTGAACAATTATAGTTGTTCTGAACGTTTTACTGATGAATAATAATGATATGAAATTAACTTGTGAAAAATTTTGATCACTATGAATCCGTTCAGTTAAAGTTAATTTAAAGAATTAATATTTGGCATTTAATAATATTTTTACAAAAGAAAATATGTTTCCTGCAAAATCAACTCGACTTTTTTTTTTTTTAAGTGTATTAGAAATTGAATTTTTACGTTACCATTTAAATTTAAACCATAATTGGAGCTCTTTTACAGTACGAGATTTAAAAATATATTTCTAAACTCAGAATAATAATACTACTACTTTTAAAATTGCGCTATTTAAATTTTTACAGACCTTTTCAAAAAAAAAAAAAAATATTTAACGGTAGCTTATAACTGTTTTTCTATGCATTTCTACATAATTTTTTATAAATATTCATATTTTCGTTCTTTTTTTAAAAATAAGCTTAACCGCAGTAGATTTCATTAATCCTAAATATATATCATTAAATTACATTTTATATGTTCTGCTATAAAGTATTAACATTACAATCAAGTCATTTACATGTGTACGGGCTTAATTAAATGTGAATACATAGTATCAAAAAAGAATCTTTAATCAGATATTTGTAAAAATATCTTGAAGGCATAATTTGGTTTCTTTCCACTTTTTGACATCCATATTTATATAAAAATGCTTTTAAGACTTTTTTTTATTAAGTATTTTAATGCAGCTACTGCTTAAAACTTAATTTTAATGATAATCTTATTTCTCCTCTCTTTCTCTACAATGGGTTTCAAAAAATTTTCTGTTGAAATATTTTGTAAGAAAAAAATTAAAACAAGAGCAAATTAAAAGAATAAGGAACAAAGAATGTAATTAAAACCTTGTGACGTAGACTTTTAAAAGCTGTAAAGCTAAGAAAACACCATTAACTCGTTCTGACAAAATTTTGATTAAAACTCATGCTGGACAATTAATATGAGGCATTTTTTAATTCTAACGGGTTTCATTTTTTTTTTTTTTCTCTCCTGTTCTTGGGATTAACTTTTTTTTTTTTTTTAACATCGTTATTATTTTTAAATATTGAATTATTCGAGAGTTTTAAAAAAAATCCAGTATTTTTAATGTATTAAAAAGGCTTTATCAAATTCTGTCAAATCTTGAGAAAATTAATGCATGGGCATATAACATGGGTAGCAACCCGCGGCCCGCCTTGAATATTTATCTGGCCCGTGAGATTTATCACACGTTTACAAAATATATTTATTTTATAACGGCCAAAGTAGTGAAAACCAATGTATTAAAAAATGTGTGTGCATCCATATATACAAACATTGACTGCTGAAATTATGAAAAAAAATTTATTTTTATCTTAAAATAATATTCATTCTTGAGAATATATGACAGATATTGCCTGTTTACAGTTATGAGTTCGCCGAGTTATTAAATTATATTCTGCGAACTCATGATGCGCGCATCTTGGAACATCCAATACAACAGGTTCTATATTTCACTTTAAGTGATATCAGTGACGTAGTCACCATCCCTAGATAGGGACAGATTATTGATAACAGAGCAAACCAGACTCTTAGTTGAAGTTGTTAGCGCTTTTGGTGTAACTTATACCTGCGAATCGTTTTTTTTTTTTTTTTCTTCCGAAATGAAATTGATCAAACACAAAACACGCTCAAGCATAACGGACGCTAACCTGTAAACACCCATTATGATGTGCAAATACCCAAATTGAGATCGATTTTCAAGTGCTAGTGAAAGAGTGGAGAAACAAATGTCGCACTATTGAAATAAATATTTTTAATTTCGTTTTTATTTATATATTTTTTATGTTTCACTTTTTTAGTGTTATAAATTTCTTTACAATGTGCTTTTCGTATCATTACTATTATATTATCTCTGTTTACAGGTAAGAATAATAGTAAACACAATAATAATAACTCGCTATGTTTCAATTTTTCACTCCAAAGATATGTCTACTGTGGGTCTAAATATAATATGGGGATATATAATTTTTATATGCAGCCCGCTGAGTTATTTCCAAAGTGGCACGCAAGATCATTTGATTGGCCACCCTGTTATATAATGTCACTAATTTAATTTGCATATTTCCCCTCGTCCTTTTTCCTTATACCCCATCTCTTATTTATAAATTATTCCATTATTTTGTTCGTCCGTGGAAAAGACGTTACTATTTCATCGTTTCGGAACGAACTTAAGTAACGCTATCTCTATTTTGGGTTATATGTGATAATGTTTAGTTTGCGAGAAGAAAAACGAGAACTTTCGTCGTGTTTTTCCTCCTAATCTGGAATTTTTAAAGTCCTTCTATGCAAAGTAATCTCTTACTGTAAATTGATCCTTTGAGAGCTCTGAGACCTGAAGTGATTCTTGGATTCGAGGTTTATGTGTAAAGCTATACTCCTGGGAGGATCAGGGGGCAGTCACTAAGTAAAAAATTACGTCTTTTATCAGAGTCTTAAATAACATCAGTCGGGAACTTGACGTTATATGACATTATTTATAGCATTATGGCATGTGTTAAAATGCTAAACCGGGAAATAAGTAGATTAGATAGAGATTATGTGAGATAGTCTCGCATTTATAGTCTGATGGAATACATGACTGGCATTTTCAGACTTTCTCCAATATATAACAACATGTACAACAACAACATGTAGGAAAGTTATACATGGAAATTTACTTGGAAGACATTACTATTCCCCGTGTTAAAGTATGATATTGTCACATCAGTGTACTCTCAATTATAGATTTATCAATAATCAATCAATAGATTTTTAACCCTGAGAACTCGTCAATTTTTCTACTTTCTTTCAGAGTTGTCTAATGAGAGCTCTGAAAGTAGTAAAAATCAAAAAAATATTGTTAAAAATAAAATTGTTAAGTTTCCATGAATTTGATTTAATTTGTTAAAAGTTGAAACAAATTTGGAGGTAACCATAAAAGTGGTAATTACGAAATATTGGAATTTGATGTTTGTCGTGTAAATTTCAATTGCAACTCCAATTTCCGATTTTCGAAATTTCTTTTGGCAGAAATTGGCCGTCATTTCCTGGTATTAAATTTTCTTAAATAAATAGATATGATAAACCTACTGCATTTTTTATTTATGTATAATTAATTATTTATATGTGACTAGGTATACTTTGTAAATTTAATATTTAATCAAATAACTGAAAGTAAAGAGACAGCTTCTACATCTTTTTATAAACAATCCTACACATCATCATACTCTCCATCACTACCATACTCTGCAAGTAGAAAAAAAGGAAGTTGTGACCTCAATGTAACTTTCAAAAGATTATGAGTAAGCAAGATTTAACAAAGGGTTACCGCTTCAACATCCATTAGGCATGATCTTGTTCATTGTTTTTCCCCTCCATCCTCATTATGATTTGAATTAGGCATTATGGTGATAATGACCACAAACCATAAATGCATTGTTCAACATAGCTCTACTCAGTGTGCCACAAAACTTCATCAAACATCCAGATCTACTGGAAATCCGGTAGATGCGCCATCAGTCACCAGTTACATCATTAAACACAATTTGTGTTTGAATTCCTCAAAATCAGATTGGTAGCACTAATGTCCTACGTAATGACTTTGTCTGGATCGTGATCTACTAGTACCAATCCATCATCCTTTCCGTCCTCGACAAATTTCCTGGGACCATATTACCCGACATTTCAACTGACTTCTAGAGTGGTGACGCACCTCTCGGTAGTTGCAAACCGCGTTTCGATGCCAATCTGGCGAAATTGCGACATTTCTTCCCATCCATTCCTCCCTTCTGGTTTTGAATTGCCCATAAGTCGGTTAATTGCCGCTGTTTATCAAAGCAAGGGATCGTTGGCAATTTCGTGGAGGGGGTTGTTGGTAACGGACTACATTCTGTTTCAACTTTCCACTGCTCCCCTTTGTAGTTTTAAATACCTTTTACAGTTATCGGTGAACAAAGGGTTCAGTTCGTCGCAGTTTGGGAAGTCTGCCAAATCCGAGATAGGATTGTTGCCCCTCACTGGATATTAGGAGGCAGTCCTTTATAGGACGCTTTGGCGACGGAAATTATGGCCTTATGTTGAAGTTCCTTTAAATGACACAGCTGTCGCCTGGTAAATAGGTACAGGTTTCGCTTTGAATGCAAGTAAGCTTTGAGTTGGTTGTACCATGCATGGTTTTAATGTCGCAATTTCTGACTCGTGTTTCTGTTTTAGCTTATGAATGATTATTGTAGTTTATGTTTGCATATTTTCTAATGCGTGTTCTTTTATATAATAATTTTTTTTATTCTTTATTTTGTTGTATTGAAATCATTACTTCTTTTCATTTTAATAGAGTTTATTTTTGTTAAAGACTATAACTTGTTACATTAAATCTTATATGCCTATTCTTCCGAATTATTTAGAACACTTGAATTTTTTTTTTTTTTTTAAAGGTTTATGCCAATTGGAAAACAAATTCTTTGAATTTGAAAATTGTGATAAAAAAAAGTTTCACTGTTGCAATGACGCCATCTATATTATAAATAAAAACGCTATTAATGAGTGCATTTATATTATTATATCTGAAACACTATTAATGTCTGCATTTATATATTTATAAATAAAACACTATTAATGTCTGTTATAAATAAAGCATTAATGATGGCATCTTTATTATAAATAAACTCTCTATTAATGACTGCATTTATATTGTTATAAATAAAACACTATGATGAATGAAGTGGTATATGGGGATGTGAAGCAACAAGGACTATAATCCCCTAATCACTATATATATGAACCGTTGTTTTTTCCTTATTTTTAATATGTCATTCTCCACAACGCGCTCTACGATTGTGTTAGATCGGGACCTACGGTTTAAAGTGGATTCCGAACCACTACAAACATCCATGGCAACTCGAACCCGAAACCTGTGGTACCGAGCGCCAGAGCGCTAGCCACTCGGCCATTCAGGCCCCAATAAAACACTATTAATGATAGCATTCATATAACAAATAAAGCACTATTAATGACGCCATCTATATTATAAAAAACACTAATGCTTGCATTTATATTATTGTAAATAAAAACACTAAATGATAGAATCTGTATAATAAATAATATACTATTAATGATGTCATCTATATTATAAATAAAACACTTAATGATAGCGTCTATATAATAAATTTCGCGCAGTTTTTCTTTTTTTCGTATTGATTTACTTGTTTTGTTTTTTTTCTTGAAAATACCACCTGTGATATAAACATTTCAAAGTACTTGCTTCGTCTTTATTTCGTATAAAAACACTTTTCACTTTTAACACAAACATTCAACAATTTTATGTCAAGAAGTTGAGAAAAATCCGCCTTTTAGACTCTCTCCTACAAACAAGTTTTAAAATCCAGCAAATCCTTTTCTAGTCAACAAAATAATGAGGCTTTTTTTTTTAAGAGTTAAAAGCCATGTTATTCGGTGTTTTACTTTTGAGTTCTGTGTATTGTGTTATGTTAGATCTCCGCTCATGAACTTTTAAAGCATATGTATTTTATTATAACATTGTGTATTTAATATATTTGAAGCTTTTTAATAATTTCTTTGGGAAATAACAGCATGAAAATGGATAAACCCCATTTAAAATTATCAGTTAAATAGTATTCCCATATTAAAAGTCTTTTTTTTTTTTTTTCTCAGATGGAAAAAGTAAACTTGCGTGAGTTGTTTAATGTTAGTCTCATGCAAGTGAGTTTAATGGTATTCAAAATATATTCGTAAGTTTACAGTCATCATCATTTTAAGTAGTTTCTTTCCATTCGTTTTTAATGACGTAGCATTTAATGCCTAAGACCTTTACGTCGAACTTATTTTCCTATTTCGAAAATGTATTCATTTCATTTTCAACCATGCCAGCATGAGCTGATAAAAATTTACATTTTCATCAGAGAGTTTTTTTTTTTTTTTTTCTTCTATTTCTACTTCTCGACATTTAACTGTGTAGAAATGCAGATTTAATTTATTTTTATTTTAAAATTACTGAATTTTTTTGTGAAAAAAAGCCAGAATGTTTTTAAAATATGGGCTCTCTCAAATTGCATTTTTTTTTTTTTTTTTTTTTTTTTTTCTCGTCTGTTCGTTTGTCATTTTTAAATTCCTACCATTAGCTCACACTCTCCCTATATATATCTTGTTCAAATTTTTAATCGTTAATAAAACACTTTTTATTCATCCACTCCACTACAAGTTCAAAAAAGTGTAGTTGATTTTTTGGAACTTGTATGACATTTGATGTTAATACAGTTTTTTCAAATATTAATTCATTAGTTTCAGTTTTTTTAGATATAAGTTGCATGTATCTAATAATAGATGGCGCCAGATGTAAGAAGAAAATTTCAACTTTATTTGTAAAGGACTTTTTTGCAATATAGTGAGAAAAAAAATAGAATTGACTTAAAAATTTTTTATATTACTTGCTCTTTCTAAAATTTCCAAATTCCATTTTTTTTTTTTTTTTTTTAATTGTTTACATATGTATTTCTTTTCTTTGTGAATCTGTTTGCTGTCACAAAAAAAAAAAAAAAAAAAAAAAAAAAAAATCTGTTTAGGCAGCCAAGTTTTACTTTAAGAGTGTTAGGAGGAACGAAAGCTGTGTTTTCTTTTCAAAGTGGAGTGTTTCTTCTGGAGTATTCAAACACCTCTCTTCTTTCCGCGCGCTGTCGATATAATGTTTCTAGATTTTTGTATACTCTGTTAGAATAAATACTCTTTTCTATTCTCGCTCTGCACTAACTGTTCAAATATTTGATTCTCATTTTTAAGAGTTACGAAAACGTGTTTCTGTGCTGTTTGCTTTAGTAGGACTGTTCCAGGAAAAAGTCACTTCTAAGTTCACTTTTTCATACGTTTTTTAAAATGCTGAACTCTTAAAACGTTTTCTTAAACATTATATTGCTCTAATTGACAAAAAAATTGTCCCCGATTTTTGCCCATAAATATTGATTCCCACCGAATACCTAAATTTCACGTCGTATAACGCCAACAAATCGTGCAGAATCCAAACAGGAACGATCAAATTCAATAACAACAGAAATATAACAAAATTTAATAATCTAGAACTTTATGAAGAAACATTTGTTCAAATACTACAAGAAGCACTATCCAATTCAAACAAAGAAGTCTGTTAAGTGATGGTTTAATGAATATTTATAAATTAATGGTTAATAGTAATAATAATAACTGAATCCATTCACAAATTTCAATTTATCATGTGTGAAAATACTATGTTGGAAGAACCTATGTAGAAGTATACCAATGTTGAATAACCCAAGAAATTTATGAAGCAATGAGTCAGAATACTGCTAGTACGAGAATTCTGCATTTTAAAGTTCCGCTTTGTGTTTTTTTTTTTTTTTTTTTCCCCTGCTGTGTTTCTACTTTTCGATTAACTGTGTAGAAATTTAATTATTTATTTTTTTTTTAAACTAGATTTTTCGTGTAAAAACCGGAGTGTTTTTAAAATATATCCTGCTCTCAAATTGCATTTTTTTTTTCCCCCCTATCTGTACATTGCAATTTTTTCTTTCTAAAAATCTCCAAATTGCTTTTTTTTTTTTTTTCGTTTACGTATATATTTCTTTCTTTGTGAATCTGTTTGCTGTCACAAAATAAAAATGAAAAAAAAAAACTCTTTAGGCAGCCAAGTTTTACTTTAAGAGTGTTAGAGGAATGAAAGCAGTGTTTTCTTTTCAAAGTGGAGTGTTTCTTCTGGAGTATTCAAACACCTCTCTTCTTTCCATGTGCTGTCGATATAATGTTTCTAGATTTTTCTATACTCTGTTAGAATAAATACTCTTATCTATTTTCGCTCTGCACTAACTGTTCAAATATTTGGATTCTCATTTTTAAGAGTTACGAAAACATGTTTCTGTACTGTTTGCTTTAGTAGGACTGTTCCAGGAGAAAAGTCACTTCTAGTTCACATTTTCATACGTTTAAGATTTTAAAATGCTCAATTTTTAAAGCGTTTTGTTAGACATTATATCGCTCTAATTTAATTTTTTTTTTTTTTTTTTTTTTTTTTTTTTTTTTTTTAACTATATTTGTCTATAAATATGGATTCCCATCGAATAGCCAAATCTCACGTCGTAAAATATCAACAAATCGGAAGCCTGATTAAAAAAAAAATATTGAAGCTCCAATGGCTGTCCTTGTAAAATGTAAAAATTTAATCACTGGTGGAAACATTACAAAAAATCAAAAATTGTTCACAAATTTTAATTTATCATGCGTAAAACCCTGCTGGTGATTTATATAATTATAAATTATATTAACTAGATTCATTGAAAACAAAAGTCATGTTTGCTGCTTGCAAAATGTAAATTTTATAATAAATTGGAAACTAAACTTTAAGTTTTATACGTATATTTTTCTTAAACACATATCATTAACACAGAATTGCACAAACATTGTTATTAAAAATTCTTTTTTTTTTTTTTAAATAGAAATTTAGTAAAAAATTGAAATTGAAAAACACAATTCACAAATAATTTTCCAAATAAGAAAAAAAAAAAAGAAAATAACAATAAACGCCACAAATCTATCAGCTTTGTATAAAACTCGTCGAGACTCGATTAAAATAGCGTTTTTGTAGTCTTTTACCTCTTAACTCATAAGCAATAACCCCTCCGAAGTATTTCAGACCATTAGCTTGAAAAGCAGGAGACATTTAAAGCGTCAATACGACCCTAAACGGCGCTATTAAATTATCGATAGTGACAAATGCCATCCAGTCATGAATGTAAAATATCCAAGCGCAAGTTAAGCGGCGAAACGATAGGTGTTAAATGTCCGAATCGTTAAAAGTTCTAAAA
Source organism: Caerostris extrusa (assembly GCA_021605095.1). NCBI lineage: Eukaryota > Metazoa > Arthropoda > Arachnida > Araneae > Araneidae > Caerostris > Caerostris extrusa. The sequence continues at coordinate 36,000 of BPLR01014010.1, forward strand.
TCGATAATAGCAGTAGCAAGCAGTTATGAATGGCATCTTTTGGCCTAGCAAGAGTTCCCATCCCCAGGGGCTGAAAGCAATAGGAAAATATAAATTAAATCCTGCAACGAACACGCTTTTGTACGTAGCGTATTTTAAAGCATATTCCAAATAAATCAAAATTCCCTTCCATCTCTTTAAATTTATTTATATCTCTTTTTAATTTACAACAGGAACAGTATAAAAGTTACATGATTTTTAAATACGTATTTATTTTCACAAAAACGTATTTAATACATGCTGCAATTTATATAAATTTATATTCATATTTCTGAACAATAAACACCTCAAATCTATCAGCTTTCTATAAAACTCACTCAAACTCGATTAAAAAAATTTTGTAGTCTTTTATTGCTAACTCATAAGCAATAAGTGTTTCAGACCATTAGCATGAAAAGCTGGACACATGTAAACTGTTAATACGACCATAAACGGTACTATTAAATTATCGATAGTGACAAATGCCATCCAGTCATGAATGCAAGATATCCAAGTGCAAGTTAAGCGACGAAACGATGGGTGTTAAACGTCTGAATCGTTAAAAGTTTTAAAATCGATAATAGCAGTGACAAGCAGCTATGAATGGCATCTTTCTGGCCTAAGCAAGAGTTCCCATCCCCAGGGGCTGATAATATAGATTAAATCCTGCAACGAAAGGCCGTTAAAGAAAGCTACGCTTTTGTACGCAGCTTATTTTAAAGCACATTCCAAATTAATCAGAATTCTCTTTATTTATGTTTTAAATGTTTTTGTGGCCTTTAATCGCTAACTCATAAGCAATAACCCCTTCGAAGTGTTTCAGACCATTAGCTTGAAAAGCTGGTGACATTTAAAACGTTAATACGATCATAAACGGCATTTATTAATGGTCATAAACGGCACTATTAAATTATCGATAGTGACAAATACCATCCAGTCATGAATGTAAGATATCCAAGTGCGAGTTAAGCGGCGAAACGATGGGTGTTAAACGTCCGAATCGTTAAAAGTTTTTAAATCGATAATAGCAGCAGCAAAGCAGCTATGAATGGCATCTTTCTGGCCTAAGCAAGAGTTCCCATCCCCAGGGGCTGAAAATGTAGATTAAATCCTGCAACGAAAGGCCGTTAAAGAAAGCGGAAAAAGTACAAGAGGATGATAAAATGTTTTTCCTTTCGCAAAAGAAATGCCCGCATCTGGGTCTTCCGTCAAAAAATCGATCTTTGCGCTACTGGAGCCTTATTATTTTTCTTTTTTTTATCTTCTTTCTTTTGAGCTTGGGCCAATGCCAAATGTCATTCTAATAATATTCCAGTAAACCCTACTCACATTTTTTTATTTCTTTTCCCTCTCTTAACTACAACGCATAAAAAGAGTAAGAAAATATAATAATAATAATAAAAAATCTGAAGAAAAAAAAAAAATTGTTTGGAGAAATTAGGGATAAAAAAATAATACAAATAATTCAAGCGGAAAATGAGAGGTAAAAAAATAAGGAGGAAATAAGCAAAAAAAAAAAAAAAAAATAAGTTCAAATATATTTCCCGGATAGTGGGGATTAAATTTCTTTAAGGTAGAAAAACGCTATTTCTTAAAACAAGTGATATTCATTTCCTCAAAATAAAGTTTTAAAATGTTCATTTCACATTTATATAATAGAAATTCATTTTCATATTTTTTTTTTTTTTTCTCTTTTAAATAATTATTAAACATATACTGTTTGAATTTAGTATTTATCGCTCAGTAAGAAAAAAAAAAAAAAAAATATAAAAAAAAATCAGGAGATTTCTCCATGTTTTGGTGTTTTTTATTTAAAAAAAAAAATTATAATAAATAAATAACGAATATATAAAAGAAATCCCAATTCAAAATGAATTATTCGTAATGCAAAGAACAGTAAATAAAAAAATTTTGGGGGTAATATTTGTGAGTTTTGTGAAAAAAAAAAAACTCTATCTCGTATTAAATTAATTAAGAATTAACATAAAAAATCTAATTCGAAAAAGAAATTATTTGTAGTAAAAAATAAAAGTAAATAAAGATTCTCTTAGAAATAATATTTATGCGATCTGTAAGAAAGTCTTTATATCGCTCTTGTGAGGTTTAGTATGTAGATTCTTAATTTATTTAAAAGACATCTATCTTACTGGTAAACAGTTTTTTATACTAAAAACAGCAAAGTTATCCTTACCCTACTATTGGTAACATATATAAGAATCTTCTTATATATAAGAATAACATATATAAGAATTTATCTTCGCTTAGCTATTAAAAAAAAATTCTGCCAAGTATAAAAATGCTATACTACATTCTTTTGAATCTAAAATACTATTGTAGCGTTGCAAATTGGGCAGCTGGATTGTAACTGGGTGGTTCAGTTGAGACACAGGTTTGAGAAAGCACACCTTTCTTGACACACGCACGTACACCACACACACTATATAACACATTTAAATACGTATAATTATAGATTCTTGGTAGGATTCCACTTCTAAGCCGAAAATAAATATATTCAGTTACGCGCTGGATGCGCGAAATATACTTCCTCCGAATGATTCTGTAAGCCTACTATTACGCAGGGTTGCGTTAAATATATTTGCTCTTGGAATGAGGGATTAAAGAATTAAACGTTTCTGAACAGAAACGCGTGATTGCGATATATTAAACGTTTCTTAGTGACAGCGCCGGTTGCGCTGTACTTTCTGCGGAATGAGAGTCTCGAGACCTACTAGCCATTTCTTCTAAACGCCACAAGAGGCGCTCTTGTCAGTGCGTAGGTGGAAGCACGGTTACACTATTAAGTTAATGATCTTGGTAAAAAAAACAATCAACCCAATAAATATTAATTGTTTTACGAACTTACACGGTTAATTTTATTATGAATTATATTAAAATAAATAAAATCCAATTTTTTTATATATTATTTATTTTTAAGAAAAATATATGCCTGATCTTCAACAAAGTTGTAATTTTGAATCTAAAATCTTATATAAAACACTTTATGAGAAAAATTAAAAATTTTGTAGCATATTATAACACAATATAAAATGAAACATTATTTTAAAATATGCTACAAAATATTTACAGATTTTCGAAATAATCGCTTCAGACAGTTCGATTTACACTCAAAACATCGGGAGTTCACGAGATACTTTGGGGGAAATAAATATATAATGCGAATTACTTTATCATGATGGCGCAATTTAATGCCGCGATAATAAGTTATTATGGGCGATACACTTTCGGAGATTATATCAGATTACCGATTTCGACATTTTTCAAGACTGCCAAACAGAGTTCTTGTTTCGTAATTAGGGAATCGTTAAAGTTTGTTCCCCAATCAACAAGCGAGTGAAAATTAGTAAATATTAGTATCAGTTTTGAAATAAAGTACCGGTATTGAAATAGTGAAGATTAAGTAGAATGAATCTGTTAAGATTTCAGGGAAAACTTGTACAGACCACTGTCTCGAAATTGTATAAAATATTATAAAAAGAAGTTAATGTTAACGAAAAAACAAATTTTTATCTCAGTAAAAGAATTAAATTAATTGTGATACATAAAAACTGATTATGATTATTTTGTTTGCACAATCACTAAATATTTACCCATTTTAAAAACAATATATATAACTATCAAAATTATAATATGAATATATTTCTCTAAATTTTACTTTTTGGAATAAATTTATTATTAAATTTGGTTACATATAAAAAATGATAATTGAAAAATGTTTTATTCATGATTTTGAATTTTATATTTAAGTTACGAAGAAAGTAATTGTTTTTTTAGGTTATGCATTTTATTCGTGTAATTTATTAATTATTCCTGTATTCGTTATATTTTTTTTGGTATATATATATATATATATGCCAAAATATATAAAGAATAAAATTATAACGAATAAAAATAAAATAACTAAAAAATTAAAATATATATATATATATATATATATTTTAATTTTAGTTTCTTAATTTGATAGAAAATTTATGTTTTGCAAGCAGCAAGCATGGCTTTTGCTTTCAATTATTTGGTTTGGTTTGTCGTTCTACGGGGATTTTGTGCACACTGAAATTAACGTGAATTCCGAACCTGAAGCTTGTGGTACCAAAGACCAGAGCGCTAGCCAATTGGCCATCGGGCCTCTGTTTTCAATGAATCAAATAATTAATGTGATTTTTAATTTTATATATTATATATATATATATATATATATAATATTTTATTTAACTATCTAAATAATTAACAAATATCTAAGAATATTGCGTGATTTGATAATTCTGAAATATAAGCATATACATAATTTTAAGATGCATATTTTAATATTAAGATAAACATATGTATATATATATAGAGAGAGAGAGATTACATTTCTTTTAATCTGATTCACTGAAAACGATGTATTGATAAATACTAAGTTCCTTGGAATCCAAGAAGATATAGGGGTGGCAAAATTCTTAAGAAAGAAGGTATAGTTCTTTTTTACTTGGGGAGGGGTGATGTTGGACGGTGACAAAACAAAAAGAAATATGCTATGACCATCTATTGACGAAATCCGCAATCACTTAATTGCCAACCCAATATTTTATTCGTGATTTTGAATTTTATATTTAAGTTAAGATGAAAGTAATTTTTTTTTTTTTTTTTTTTAATATTTTATTCGTGTAAGGTATGTATATATATTACATTTCTTTAATCTGATTCGCAGGAAAGGATGGCTTGAAAAAGTATCGATAAATACTAGGTTCCTTTTGAATCAAAGAAGATATAGGGTGACAAAACTCCAAAGGAAGAAGGTATACTTTTTTTTACTTTGGGACTTTTTTAAAAAAGAATCGAAGCCAGTTCGGAAAACTTGATGACGGCGCGAATTGCGGTCACGTGGTTCCTCAATGGATCCCTTTTACCGGTAGCCTGCGGGTCCATTTTTGACTTCCTTTTCTTCTGTGGACTCACGTTCCCCCTCAAACGTGATGTCTTAGCGTTCTTCCTTTGTCTCTTTGAGAGGGCACCCTTCTTCTTTTTTTCTTCTTTTTTTTTAATTTGGAGGTTTTCTTTGAACATTAATATGTAGAGAGTGGTGTTCTTTTTCTTTTTTCTTCTTTTGTTTAGTGTCTTCTTGTTGAAAATTGGTTTAGATGTTCTCTTCCTGTTAGCAGGAAATCCATCACATCAGTAAACTTAATGCTGTTTCTTTCTTTTTCTTTTTCTTTTTCTTTTTTTTTTTTTTTTCTCTCTCTCTCTCTTCTTTTTAGTCCAAAAAACTTCTCGCTTTTCAGTTTTTTTCTGTTCCTATGAAATGGAGATGCCCATGCAAGGTTCGCTACTTGTAATCGGATGATCTTGATTGAATTATGTTTTCCATTAAGTTTTCTTTTTTTCAATTTTTTTTTATCTAGATGGATTACTTAAGTTTTCGACTTCTGTACAACATTAATAATTGATTAAATTTAATAAGATACTGCCATTTTTGAAGTATTTTTTTTTTTTTCCTTTTTATAATGTTTCCCAATGCATTAATTTCGTTATTTTATTATAAGTGAATCATTTTTATTCTTATAATTGTTCCCTGAATTGTGCCCTGTTGATTAATTGTTATTTTGTAACTGTAACTATATTCATACTTATTGTAAAACTAGTACAGCAATCAATTGGTTACAGTTCTTCATTTTTCATTAGTTCTTATGATAATTATTTATGTTGAATTATAGTAATTATTAGTAATTGGGGAAGAGTAATTTAGTGACAGTAATATAGAGTAATTAATTTGAATTGAGTCTTCATTTTTTTACTAAATACATTATTCACTTATTGGGATTAATCTAGATTCATTAGGATTCAGTAGGACTAGCTGTTTGTATAATAACATCGTTTAATTATTTTTTTTTATAAGTGAATCATTCCCTGAATTTTCCCTGTTGATTAATTGTTAGTTTATAACTGTAACATTCTTACTTATTAATTAGTACAATCATGGATTCTTATTTTACCTTACATACCAACCTTTTTTTTTTTTTCATTTAATTATTTTTTTTTTTTTTTTTTTCAGTATATTGTTTCACAAATGCATTCATTTCGTTATTTTGTTATAAGTGAATGACTTTTAATCTTGAATTGTCCCCTGTTGATTAATTGTTATTTTCTAACTGTAACTGTATTCTTACTTATTTACTAGTAGAACAATCGATCGGTTGCAATCCTTCATTTTTTCATAGGTTCTTGTGATAATTATTTACGTTGAATCTTATTTTAATAATAGGGAAGAGTATTTTAGTGACAGTAATATAAAGAGTAATTAATTTAGGTTTAACCATCATTTTTTTATTAATAACTTATTGGGATCAATCTAGATCCATTAGAATTTTCATCATTCATCTAGTAAGACTGTCTGCCTACAGACTAACATCCTTTTGAAGTTCTTTAGTGAATAATTATTTGGTTGAAATTTCTTAAGTTCTTTAATTTATTAATTTTTTTTTTTTTTTTTTCATTTCATTATTTAAACCTTTTTATTTTACAACTTCTTCTGAACTTAAATCTGTTTGATTGAAAATTCCTTGCATAGCATATATTATGTATTAAATATTTTCTCAATATTTTAATTCGGGATTATTTTTTTTTCACTAAAATATTTCCCTGTTGATAAACGTTCTGATTGCAAGTTTTTTTTTATAGGTTTAAAAATCATAATTCAGTCAAGATCTGAATTATATTATTATCATTATCTGAATTATTAATTATCTGAGTCATTATCTGAATTATTTGAAAAATGCAGTTTTTATTTTAAAATTAATTATTTAAATTAAAACGCTGTTTAATTATTTAAAATACCGATTATAGTACATTAGTTTATTTGTGTAACGAGAATTTTTATGTAATAATAAAATAAGTCAAAGCTGACTGTTTATTACTTCCAGCATTTTATTTTAAATTTATGTCTAGTCTTTTATGTGTAAAAACTCACATGGAGATACATTTTTCTACACTGTAAATATTTTAGAACTGCAACTTTTAGAACTTTAGCCATACATTGAAAACGCTGGATAAATTATGGTAGGGCAATGCTAGAGCTACTGTAGTTAGTTTCTCTGCGACCTCCGTACCCAAGCAGTGAAACAACTTCTACAGAAAAGATGTTGGTAATATTTTTCTGTAATTCAATTCATACGATTTTGAGTGTGTACTTCTCAAATAAAAATGATTAATATAGCCTGACAACCGGATGTGTGGAAAAGTAAACATCCGGTCTAAAGGCGGAAACGCACGAATCGATAGCTTGTCAGATATTTTTTAAATAATTTTGAACGGAAAAAAAGTTCAATATTATTGAGAAATATTTTCATCTAACTTTGTTTTGATATTATGTAATTTAAAATTAGAATTATTTTGTCATCATTAAAACTTATAAAAAATAAAAACCAAAATACCTATAGCTTCATTATTTCATTTGTCTATTTAAATCTGTTCGACTTGGATGCTTGCCAATTTTCTTGCACAATCAGTTTTGTGTGTGTGTAAGTAAATGCAAGATTTGAATGAAATTTATATTAACCTGTAACGTATTATCCCGAGTATACTGGGTATAATACGGTGAGGTTTTTATATAGGTTCCCTTATTCTCTTTCTTATACGTCTTGTTTCTTTTTGGATTTGCTCTTGTTCGTATAATTCCAAGTATACTCGTATCTTATATTATATAAAAAAAATATCTATATAAAAAGTATTGCAAGATTTGAATGACATTTATTTGTTAACCCCTCTGACATTATACCAGTATATTCAGTATAAATACGGTAAGGGTTTTTATATGTGCGTTCTTTTATTCTTTTTTTCTTATCCGTTCTTATTTATTTTGGATTGGTTCTTGTTCAAATTATCCCAAGTATATTCGTATCTTATATTAGTTTCTCTTAACATCACACGAATTAACTTAAATTAATTTTAATTCTGGACAAAAACCAGGAGTATTTATATGACCGTAGAGCTTTACAGCGCAATCAGACTTCTCACTCACATCATTCCCAAACACTAAAGGGGCAACTCAGCTTTAAGGACAGTGATGTAGTGGCATGTAGTTGTAGTAATAGCTTATAAAATGGTTAAAAGGCTGAGAATGAATTCATACTGATATAAGGATACATCTAGATGGAAAAAAAAAAAATGATGAATAGAAAATATATCTACAAGTTTTGTCACGTTGCATAAAAACAATTACAAAAGAAATAAATATTTGTTCTCTTTAAAATATAAATTAGCAAGATATTACTCGATATAAATATCAGAACTGTTGATTAAGAAAGAAGTTCTCAGAAATATATATATATATATATATATATACATATTTAACATTGCATAAGGAACATTTTTATTTTGAAAACAAGTAACAAGAAATTTTAAATTTTATACTTTGTAGGTAAGTTTTTACGACAAAATATTTGATACGAAGCATGAAACAAAAAGTAGATAAGTTTATGACATGGAAAAGAAGAAAAAATATATATATATATATATATATGATCTGTCAAACTCAATGACGAACTGCAGTTGAAATGGAAAAAAAAAAAAAAAAAAAAACTACGATGACCGAATCAGTGACTATAGTAACACTCTATTCAGTCCCTTAACAATACGATTTCACTTCCAATAGATTCAAATCGACGACTGGACGGATAGGTGCTCTGAATGAATAAAAAGGATAAAGTGAGTGATAGAAAAACAAACATTGCCTTTTTCTCTCTCTCTCTCAAAAAATTGCTTTCATGGGGCGGTAAATCGAAATTGGATCTTCCAAAAGAAAAAAGAAAAGAAATTTTCACGACTAAGAAGTCTCGAGAAACTTTTCAAAAGGCCGAATAAAAGAATCCATCCGGACGATTTCCGCAGAGACGAGATGAGAATGTCAAGTGGGATGGATATTTTACTCTCCGAGCAGACGAAAACTATAACCTCGTCTGGGTGCACCAGACAACCCCCTCCCCCTTGCCATGGTGCCTGGAAATTTAGGAGAAAGGAATACCGAAGGGAAGGTGGGAGTAGAAAAAAACAAAAGTGCTGCCGACGGGAAGATTTCGCAAAGGAAATGGAACACAAACAATAACGAGGAGATGGAAGAAGACTTATTTTAGAAGAAGAAGATGAATTCGGCGTTGTTGTTGTGAGAGCATCCATGCACATTACGCAAGAAAGGAGATGCCGTCCAATTGACGGAGTAATTTATTTTGACAATGAAGAGGGTTTAGAGGCGCATTTACATACAGAGGTGTCTTCGGAGACAAGTTTCGTCAATGCTGAAAAGGCATTACGAATTTAGAAGTGCAAGAAAATACTTGGGAACACAACTGAAATGAAACTTTTCTTTTCTAGTAATGTGTGTAGTGTGTACTAAAAATAAGGGAGTGAATAAAAATGAATTCTTTTTACAATTTTTTTTTAAAAAGCCATAGCTATCTATTTTTTTAAAGTTGTCGAAGAATCTATGCCATGGTTATCTATTTTTTTAAAAGTTGACGAACAATCTATGCCATGGCTATCTATTTTTTTTTTAAAAACTGTTACGAACAATCTATGCCATGGCTATCTATTTTTTTAAAAGTTGTCAAACAATCTATGCCATGCCATTCATTAGTTTATAACCGTCTCATATTAAAGATGTGCTTATTTGCAATAGATTCCACCAGAGGCCAAAGAATTGCCGTTTGAACTCGCTCATTAAACCCGGCGGTACCGTGGATGCTTGTAGTGGTTTGGAATCCACTTTAAACCTAACCTCTCGGTCTAATATGATCGTAGAACGTTGTCTTGATGTTTAGTCAGTATTCAGCCCTTTGTGGTTCCTCGCTAAAGTGAAACTGCATATTAAACTTATCCATGAGCAAGTCGCCTGCGACAGGGTCCTTTGGACCTGATGTGAGCTTTCATGCACCAGGGGGGATTTAGTAACAACAACAACATTTCAACAACACCAGTTCAATGTTTGTTACATAAAAACTAAACCCTGAAACCACCCCAACCAAGTAGTCTGACTATGTATTAATCAACAACACCAGTTCAATGTGTATATCAAACACCTTCCGGTATAACTTTGCAATTTAACTTTGCAATTAATTACATTTACTTATTGTATCAAACCAAACCTGAAAATCTAACCAGGTAGTCTGACTATGTATTAATCAGCAACACCAGTTCAATGTGTATACAGCACCTTCCAGTGTAACTTTGCAATTTAACTGTATTACGTCTACCTATTGTATCAAACCAACCCTGAAAATCCAACCAGTTAGTTTGACATATCAATCAATAACACCATTTCAATGTATACGCAGTGCCTTCCGGGATAACTTTTGCAAAATAACTTGGTCCACCATGAGGTTGTCGCACCAATGAATAAGGACAGGAAGGATGGCAGAATTGTTTAATAACAATGTATTTAACATTAAGCCCAGGTCTTATATGACCGTAGAGCGAAACAGAGCCCAGTCAGACTTTTTCTCACCCACATCGTTCCCAAACTGTAAAGGGGCAACTCAGCGCTAGGCACAATGATGTGGTATGGCGTAGTAGTAATATATTGTAAATTTGTCACGATGAAACAAACAACAGTATTTGAATAAATGAGAGAACTTTTGTTTTCTTTAAATTTCGATAATTCCAGAAAATGTTCTGAGAAAATGCATTTACTGCTATCCAGAAGAAAGTTTATTTTTTTTCTAGAATATAAATTTTCTTAAAATAAAAATTAAAACAAAATCTCCAATAATGTGAAAAGGGAACTATTTTTGGAGTTCCATATCTTGCAAAAACAACATCTCCGAGGTGCAGTGGGGATCAAAAGATTTGCGGAGGGGATAACGAAATGTTTTTCGCTTTTAGTGTTGCTGATCTCGAATTCAAAAAAGAATCAAACGAACGGGAATGGAGATAAGAACGATCTCATGGCAAAAATCTCCTTTTTCTTTTCTTTTTATAATCATCTTACTTTTTATTTGCTTATGCACACAAAAAAAGCATCGATGAATGATTTATCATGCTTTATTCAAGAAACGGAGATTTTTTTTTTTTTTTTTTTTTTTTTTTTTTTGAAAAACATAAAAATATATAAAACATTTGAATGTATGGTTGCAAATTCGGAATTCTTTTTTTTTTCAATTCCTTCTATTAGTTCACGCTCTCCCGATATATATATATCTTGTTCAAATTTTCAGTCGTTCATAAATACTTTTATTCATCCACTCAAGTGCAAATACATTTTTTTTGAACTTGTAGTGGATGACACTGGATGTTAATACAGTTTTTTCTCAAAATTAATGCATTATTCATTTTAGTTTTTTAGATCAGTTGCATGTATTAATAATAGATGGCGCCAAATCTAAGAGAAAATTTCAACTTTATTTGTAAAGAACTTTTCTGCAATATAGTGAAAAAGTAGGAATTGACTTTTTTTTTTTTATATTACTTGTTTATACTCCAATAAATGAAAAACAGATACGGCATTAAATATATGCTATGCAAGAATTATGTTATTTTGAAAAGGGTGTTTTACATACAATGACAGGCCACGTGTTCTCCTACCTAATGTATGCGTAAGTAATTTCTGAACGATGGGTGGGGGTATAAACTTCTGGGAGGACTTATAGGAGTAACTGATCCGCATGTGCGTGTTTTAATAGAAGCAATATTCATCAGGTAATAAATATACCTATCGATGCGAGATGCACAGTCGCTACAATAAACATTTTAGCACGAGTCATCCTACACGCGCAACAGTTTGGCTATTAGTCGATTTTTAAATATAAAATAAATAAATAAAAAAAAGGAACAGAAAAGTAGATCAGAGTTAGGGGAAAATAGAAAAAAAAAAAAAAAAAAGCAGATAACAGTTACATGAAATACCTTTGAACGGAAAATTAATAATTCAAATAAAATGTCAATAGAGGTATAAACGTAAAAAGTAATAAATACCTTTCAATTAAATTTGAGTAAGATTAATTTAAAAAAAAAAAAGGAATTTTAATGCCCACACTAAAAATATTATTTTTATAATTAGACTTTTAATTTTTATAATTATGGAGCCTGGTGTCTGAGTGAATAACGCTCTGGCACTCGATGCTGCAGATTTCGGGTTCGAATCCTCGTCGGGGCCATCGTTGTTCTGTAGTGGTTCGCAATCCACTGTAAATAATAGGTTCAAGTTTAATATGACCGTAGAGAGTTGGGCTGACAACTCTATCCCACCCTCTGTCTCGAAATCTGCCAGTAGACAAACTCAGTATGGGGCTGTTGCACCAATGAAAAGAGGAATAATTACTAATTATAATTAATATTATAATTTAAATATTTTTATGAAAATTTTAATCTGCATTTATCATTATTAATGGCACGACAGCACTGGGTGGGCCATGGCTTTCCTTTGAAGAGATTTCCATGCATTTCTCTGAGTAACAATGGTCTAGTACAGCAAAATCTTTTTTCAACTGCATCTATCCATCGCAACTTGGGTCGTCCTCTTTCTCTTTGTTCCTATGGTTTGCCAAAATGAGCCATTTTACAGGATTTAAATCATTCATTTTAAATACAGGAGCAGCCCAGTTTAATCTATTGATCTTGATAAATTTTATAATACCTGGGTCTTTATATCAATTATAAATTTATGCGTTGTACTGTCTTCTCCAACAATCACATTCTTTAACTCCTCCAAAAATAGCCCTTAAAATCTTGCCAAAGTCCAAGTTTCAGTGCCATAGATCAAAATATGTCTGATAAGGATTTTTTATAACGAGAATTTAGTTGTTCTGCTTATGAACTGTGATTTAAACAGATATAAACTGCAGTGGCAATGTAAATATATATAAAAGATATTTTACATAAATATCCATTTTGAATAAAATTGAAAAAAAAGTATAAAAAAATACCTTCAGTATAAAATGCACAATTTTGATAAAGATATAGAAGAGCGAAAACACAGTGGACAATAAAATACCTTTAATTATTAAAGGCACCAAAATTCCTCTTCGTTAATGAAAATTTAAACTTCACAGAATTCCATTACTTTACGAAAATTCTATACCGTGGCGTTCATTAATTTATAACCGTCTCATCTCAAAGGTGTGCTCATTTGCACTATATTCCATCAAAGGCCAACGGTAACCGTTTGAACTGTACTCGCAGAGGATTGTCGTATGACAATGCTATGCCTTTGCAAAGGGCAGATCAATGAAAGCGACACAAAGAGAAGATGAAATGGTCGCAATATGGAATGGCTATTTGGGAGGTGCTTCTGGGTTCCTGCATTTAAATAATGTTAGCAGAATTTTGATTATTCGCTGTTGATAATGAAGTGATTGAGTTAAAAATCAAAAACCCTGAAAAGATATTGTTTCTTTTACAATAGTTTTGTTTCAGTTTTATGCTAGATGTAATAAGCGATAAATAATACGTAGCCCTTCTCTAATCCTTTGGGTATTTTTCTTTTCTGCAACATCTCAAGCAATCTACCAGGTGAGGATGAAACATCGGAGGACCTCTTGAATACCGCAAACAGCCCACAGACGGCAGAAGTGAAAAGGCAGTCAGTGCCTTCCGGAAGGACTTTAGGAGTAATAGGTGTAACAGCTCCGCATTTCCGTGTCATATTGGAGAAAATCCGAAAAAACAATCCTTTATACCTAGTATCTGTCAAACAACATGAAATCACGACTGAACTCCTGTTTGCCTTAGAATTATATGAGGCAGGGTTTACTGGTATACTGGTTTTTGTCCAGAATTAAAAATGACCGCGCGACAGGTTTCGGATTCGAGTCCCGGCGGAATGCTATGAATGTTTGCATTGGTTGGGAATCCACTTTAAACCGTAGGTCCCGGTCTAATAGGATCGTAGAACGTGAGTCTTTGAAGTTCAGTCAGCCTTCAACCCTCATGGTTCCTCGCTAAAAGTAAAGCTGCATATTATACTTAACCATGGACGTCGCCTGCGACGGAGTCCTTTAGACCTGGTGTATGCTTTCCTGCACCAGAGGAATTAACAACAGCATTTGTTTGTTGTATAAAACCAAACCCCGAAAATCAAACCAAGTCATCCGATTATGTATTAATCAGCAACATCATTTCAATGTGTGTACAGCGCCGTTCGAGATAATATTGCAATATAACTGCATTACATTTACTTGCTGTATTAAATCAAAACTCTGAAAATCCAACCAGATAGTCAGACTATGTACGTCATCGATTCTACTCAATTTTCATATGTCATTGTACGGCATTCCACTAACAGTTCTCGATCTCTCTCCTTCCTGCACCCTACCATTAAGCAGAGCTGTCTTATGAATTATCTGAGTGTGAATATAAAAAAAAATTAATGTAACTGACTAATATATGTATTACTACTTCTTCATTAGCGCAACAGCCTCATGGTGGGCTTAAGGTTGTCTGCCTACTGGCAGATTTGGAGACAGGGGGTGTTTTTCTTTTTGCGGGGTAGGATTGTCATCCCTTCTGCTAACTCTTTACTGTTCATATTAGATCTTGGGGCCTGATTGTCGAATGATTAGGGCTGTGACTCGGGTTTTGAGTCCCGGCTATGTCATGATATTTGTAGTGGTTCGGAATCCACTTTAAGCCGTAGGTCCTTGTCTCATATGACCGTAGAGCGTCACACAGCCCAATCAGACTTCTCATCCACATCATTCCCAAAATGTAAAAGGGGCAACTCAGCTCTAGACGCAGTGATGTGGTGTGGTGTAGTAGTAGTAGTCATATTAGACCGGTACCTACGGTTTAAGGTAGATTCGAACCATTACAAGCATACGAACACATAACCTGTGGCACCTAGCGCCAGAAACTTTGCCACCAGACCCTTATATATTGCACATAACATTCAAAACTTAATAGACTTATTAAAAATGTCTCTTACGTTAGGTAAATAAGCCTACAGTACATAAAATGACATACTATATCAAATAAATAGCTAAAATAATGATGAGGAAGATCAATAGGTTTAAGGAATGATCACTTTACCACTTGTAGTAGCTGCCTTAGATAAAACAGCACTGATGTATTCTGGAACTTTCTTCTTCAATTCCAAGTTCCTCAAATTGGGCAGGTCATTTATTACGGGATCGCTATTACCGCGTAACTCTTTCGCCACTAATGATCGTACTAGAAAAGTTTTAAAGGAATGTTGTGATTCGAAGTACCCTAGTTGAAATACGTTCGATTCTCCCCGCATTTTTTTTATACCTTCTTCTATTCCATCGTGACTTTTTTTTTTATTGCCATCGTTATCAATGCTGTTAAAATCATGAATGGATAAAAAGGGATAAAATAATGTTAATGATTTTTTTAATGGAACTCGTAAAATTAACAAGATTTCAATTAAAAATTGCTATAATTCATCCGGGGGAATTTTTATATTATTCTTGAAATTGCTTTCAAATTAATGTTTTTGTAGAGTTTTTCTTATAATAAAGGACTATATGTGTGCTGTAAATATCATATTGTAATATCACTAAAATTATACTCCTTTTAATTAATATTTTTACCTTTTATAATTGTAGTAGCATTAATCTAAGAGCACTACTTCTGCATACTAAATTTGGTACTGCAAAAATAAATCTGTCGTTAACATTAGTTTAATAATAAATAAATACCCAAGTACTTATCTAAGAAGTGCTGATTTGAAAGCTTTATCAAAACTTTAACTTAACGGCATAAAAAATTACATCTGTAGTGTGTAGCTTGGAAAACCATATTTTAATTGGTTGCTGTTGGATTGAGATACTTGAGGCATAGGTGGAAAAATTCACAGCTTTTTTACATGCACACAAACACCACACGTATTTAAAAATATAATTATAGATTCGTGAAAGGACTCCACTTTTAAGCCGAAATTCGGATACGCGCAGGTTGCCCGAAATATACTACCTCTGCGGAGGAGAGTCTGTATGCCAACTAATACGTAGAATTGCGCTTAATATACTTCATCTGCGGATGAGAGTGTGTGCTAACTGAACGATTCTCAGCTGGAACACTGCGCTGTACTTCCTCTCAGTTAAGAGTGTCGAGGCCAACTGACCATTTCTTCTAGACACCAAGGGGGCGCTCTTACCAGTGTGTTGGTTTGGTTTGGTTTGTCGCTCAACTATTTATTTAATATCGGATTCCGAACAACTAACAAGCATCCATGCCACCGCCATTATTCGAACCTGAAGCCTGTGGTACTAAAGACCAGAGCGCTAGCCAATTGACTATCTGGCCGCAAAATAAGTTATGTAACTCTTCCCACGCCTGCGTTCCTGTGTGGCATTCAGAAGAAATGGTCAGCAGGCCTTGAGATTCACTCGAGAAGAAGTACAACGCCACTAGCGCTCCCGCTGAGAAATGTTTAGCTTAAAATTTCTCATCCCAAGAGAAAAATATATTTAATTCAATCCTGCGTATTAGCTGGCCAGTAGACTCTCACTTGAGAGGCAATTTTCGGCTTAGAAAGGAGTCCTTCCATAAATATAAAATTAGACGTCTTTAAATGCGTTACATATTGTGTCTAATTGTATGTGTGTGGTGTTTGTGCATGTGTCTATGATACTGTGAGTTCTCAAACCTGTGCCTTAAGTATCTCAAACCAAACCAAACCTAGTTACAATCTGATTGCTCAACCTGCACACTACATTTATAAATATATCTATTTTTATAAGTATTGCGTGCAGGTTGGTCTGTGCTGTCTAAGCATGTCTATTTTTTCTAAGCCTATCAAAACCAACAGCAATTAACCAGAATATAATTAACTTCTTACACTATTTTGATTGTAAGGATGGGTAGTGGATGAAGTAATTAACAAATAATGAAACTGTTCCTTTCAAAGTGTTAACCTTCATGACATCCCTTTGCTTAAAGACGCTTTTCTGCAGCAAACGGCACTCAGTTCAAATGAGGTTTCAAAATAGATGGCATAAAGGAAACAAAACTCTTTTTGCCAGAGAGAGAGAAGAGCCAAAAAATTATTTATCACTAAAAATCCAAACTAATCAAAGTCCAGGGAAGGGGCATTCCCTTGAAGCTTGCAATCAATCATGTGAAACCGTGCTGCCTCCTACACACTCGCAGCAACAATATGGCCAATTGGTTAACGCTCTGGACTTTGGTACTCCAGGCTTAAGATTCGAATACTGTCTGTGGTATGGTGAGTGGTTAGGTACCCACGTTAAATTGTAGATCCCGGTCTAACTAGCCCAAAGTGTGCATAAAATGACCGTAGAGCGACAAACAAAACCAAGCATACACACTGGCAAGAGCGCCCCTTGTGGTTTTCAGAGGAAATGGTTAGTCGGTCTCGAGACTCTCACCCATGAGGAAGTACAGTGCAATCTGCTCTACCCCTGAGAAACGTTTAGTTTATAGTCTCTCATACCGAGAGGAAGTATATTAAGCACAATTCAGCGTAGTAGCTGACCTACAGACTCTCACCCAGAAAGGAAGTATACTTCGTGCGCACACTGCACTAGTTTCGATTTTCGGCTTGGAAGAGGAATCTTTCCATGAATCTATGATTATCTGCCTTTAAATGTGTTATATATTGTGTGTTTGTGCATGTGCCAATAAAGCTGTGAGTTCTCCAACCTGTGCTTCCAGCATCTCAACCCAACTACACCCAATTACAATCTAGTAGCCCCACCTGCACAAGTCGGTTTTTCTAAGCCTATCAAAACCAACAGCAATTAACCACAATATAATTAATTTCTTACACTATTTTGATTGTAAGGATGAGTAGTGGATAAAGTAATTAACAAATAATGAAACTGTTCCTTTCAAAGTGTCACCCTTTACGATACCCGTTTCGAAAAGACGCTTTTCTGCAGTAAACTGGCACTTAGTTCAAATTAGTTTTCAAAATAGATGGCACAAAAGGGAAACAAAACTCTTTTCCGAGAGAGAAAGAAGAGCCAAGAAAATTATTTATCACTAAAAATCCAAACTAATCAAAGTCCAGGAGTCCCTTGAGGCTCGCAATCAATCACTGCGCAGCGGACGAGCTCAAAAATGCCAATAGCACGAGCTGGAAAGATGGCCCGAATTTATGAATATTCAGAGCGCAAGAGGACGTAATGAGTTATAGAAGAGGCAGGGAACGAAAAATGGGGAACGCTTAAAGGAAGAAGAGAGAGAGAGAGAACAAAAACACAAAAATAAGTTTTCGACGGGCTAAAAATTTTGGAAAAAAAGGATGAGATGATGAGTTCCACTTGAGTTTGAATTATTTCCAAATTTCTTTTTTATTTTTATTTTTCCCTTCTTTTTTTTTTTTTTTTTTTTCATTTGGATGGTGAAGTTTCATTTTGGAGAATTAATCAATGATAACGACTTCTTTTTTGGCAAGAGAATGCATTTGGGAAGGAATAAGAGCTCGTGTAGCTGTGAAGGTAAGAAATAGGTGAGGTGTTTTGTTTGTTTTTGAAAAGCTTTATCATTTTTAAAGTATGTTAAATAAAAATATTCACTAAAATAAATGGAAATTTAACTAAAGATTGATTTAATAAGTTTCAACAATGCTTTGCTTCTCTAAAATGTTATGTACGCAATTTGTGTGTTTAAAAATTTGAAAAATAAAACACTTTTCAAAAATAAAATTATTTCAATTCCTTCTATTAGCTCGCACTCTCCCTATATATATCTTGTTCAAATTTTCAATCGTTCATAAAATACTTTTTATTCATCCATTGAAGTTCAAATACATTTTTTTTTTGAACTTGTAGTGGATGACGCTGGATGTTAATACAGTTTTTCAAGTATTAATTCAGTAATTAAATTTAATTAATTAATTTTGGTTTTTTTTTTATTTAAGTTGCATATATCTATCAGTAGATGGCGCCAGATGTAAAAACAAAATTTCAACTTTATTTGTGAAGGACTTTTCTGCAATATAAAAAAAAAAATAGGAATTGACTTAATTTTTTTTTTTTTTTTTATATATTACTTGTTTTTTTTTTTTTTTTATGTCGTAGTTAAGAGAGAATAAAAATAAAATTTAGAAAAAAATGTAATAAAGCTTGCATCTGTATGAATTTTATGATATTTTTTTCGGATATTTGCAGTCCCTTTTGATACTTTAAGAATTTTAAATTTAATTTTTATTTTAAATTTACATTTTTTTTTTTCATTTGTGTTTAAAATTGATGTGTAATCGGACTTACACCTACACACCTGATGGCCAATTGGCTAGCACTCTGGCATTTGGTATCACAAGCTTCAGATTGTAATTCTGGCGGTGACATGTGAAATCTAACGTGTAAATCTAAAGAATGTGACGTGTGAAACAAGTTATATAAAAAAAAAAAAAAAATAACGTCAATTTCTACTTTTTTTCATTCTTAACTATTGCAGAAAAATCCTTTTATAAATAATTTCTATTCATTTTTTAAGTTTATCTGGCGCCATCTATTGGTAGATGTATGAACTTAAATCTAAAAAAAATATAATTAATTAATTAATTCCATTTAATTACTGAACTAATATTTGATTGAACTGTATTAACATCAAGTGTCATCCACTGCGAGTTTCAAAAAATGCATTCGAACTTGAGTGGATGAATAAAAAAGTATTTTATGAACGATTGAAAATTTGAACAAGATATATATAGGGAGAGTGTGAGCTAATGGAAAAAAGAATTGAAAAAATGACCGTAGAGTGACAAATCGAACCAAACTTTAAATAGAAAAAATGCGCTCATGCGCACTATAAACAAACGAATTTACATTATTAGTATTGTGGAGTATATTGTGTTGAAATTACTTTTTCGTAAAAGATTTGCATGTAAAGTGATGTCTTGATAATTAGTATTGCGGAGTATATTGTGTTGAAATTATTTTTTCTTAAAAGATTTGCATGTAAAGGGATGTCTTGGTTATTAGTATTGCATAAGTATATATACTTTTTATTAAATAATATTGCAATATATATGTTTCTTTAATTAATATTTAATGCTTTTTTAATATTATTTAATAATTTTTTATGGCATGTTGATAATAGTTGAATAAAACATTATTTCACTTTCATAGAACAAGAAAAAGGTAAAATTACAACTGTTTTTAAAGCAATATTTTTTCATTCTAATGCTCTTTTTATAATACTATAGCTAACTTTTTTATATTTTAAGTGTTACAAATAATTTGTATTGTAATGGCTAAAACATCATTTGGTCATGAAATAATGTGATTAGTGATGTTAATGATCTTTAATATTTTTTCTAATGTATTATTCATTTCCTGGAAGTTAATTCAAGAAATTGTATTTTTTTTTTTTTTTTTACTCTTTTTCTTTAGGTTCATAAATATTTTAGTTTTGTATTTCCATTATGAGTTTGTATTGCTGGAGATCTTTCTGAAGATGTATTACGATTTATTTTACTTTGTGTTTTATTTTTTTTCCTTCAAAAAATGATGGATTAAGGATTCTATTGAACAACTTCGCTATCGCTAGAACTTTTGGTCAGAAGTTTCGTTGTTTCTTTTTTACCTCTAGTTAAAAAAATAATAATAATATCTATCATATAAGATAGATTACGCAGTATTTAATAAATACTGCAGCTTTTTTTTATCTCATAAAAGTACCACCAACTTCTACGAAATCTTCAGTAAAATGTACCGATTTTCATCAATCTTTTAGAAAAACGGCCAGTTTTTTGTGGTATTATTATTATTTTTTTTTAATCATCTCATTTGTACAAAAACTAAAATTTTAAACCTTCGGCCAGACTTCCTAAATTTTAGTTCCAACTAGCTCATTTGCAAAGTTTGAAGAGTGTGACTTAGAATAAAAGTAAACCAAGAACATTCTTCTGGGGTTCCAGAACATTCCAGCAGCCTAGTCAGATTTCTCACCCACATCATTCCCAAACTGTAAAGGGGCAACTCAACTCTAGGCACAGTGATGTGGTGTAGTGTAGTACTAGTACCACAGGCTTCAGATTCGGAACTGTCGGTAGCATGGATATTTGTTAGTGATTTGGAACCCACATTAAACAGTAGGTCCCCATCTAATTAGCCTAAAGTGTGCAATGACTGCCGAACGACTGTAGAAGGACAAATAAAACTAAAATCAAATCGGCATGAATGCAAACATTAGGTTAAACATATCATATAATAAATCCTAATCAGAACAAAGAGTTTTTATAAATAAATATTTTGTAAGTTTATTTTTGAATGTTTAGAAATTGTTCAAATTAAATAATCAGCTATCGTTTAAAATTTCTCGTGGAGTACGTGTTAGTTAAATATTCTCGACATTTGTGATGAAAAAAACTTTAAAATTTATTAATTTCTTTAATTATGTTGCTTCGTACAAATTTAAGGCATTAACTTTCATCATTTATTAAAAAAATATGTAGAAAGTTAAATTAATTCAAGAATCAATGTATTTTCTTTTTCTTGGTGTGTGGGGTTTATATTAAAAGTTTATACTCCTGTATAGATGTTATAAAATATCTTTTTCAAATAACTG